>VXBT01010011.1:0-30969 GCA_013400235.1 Oriolus oriolus | reverse complement strand
AGAAAAAGAAAACAAGAAGGATTGATAATTTAATTTTGTGGGATAAAAATTACATTTGTGAGTATAACAGAGGGAAAAAGAACTTTAAGATACTTGTCCCAGTGTTCTGTTTGCTGTGCCACTTTCATAATATGCCACTTGGACACAAGAAGAGGGAAAACAGAGAATGAAAAAAATTGATAAAATCTAGCATGACAAAATAAATATAACTTTGAGATTTCTATTGGCACTTCAACTGGTTTATTTTATAAACTCTGTAAAAGTTTTGATCATGAAAAAAATTGCGGGATTATGCCCTCTTTTGATGAAAAGTGGAAATTTTGAGTATATAGGGCCATACTGTTGGCTGGGCAGTTTTCAAGGTCTTACTGTTATTTTATGCAATTGAGTGATGCCTTCTTTTTCTTTCTGCTTGTGAGTATATGTCAGGCAGCTGTTTTGCCCACTGTCTACAAATTGATATATAAGTATCTGCTGGAGAGCTATTTAAATATTCAGAGAAGTATTTATTCTGTTCAGTACAGTATCTGTGTTCTGTATTTGCATAAATGCTTTTCAGTAGCATATTCATTGATAATTGTTTCATTTAAAGCCTAAGAGATTTTTGTAGCCCTCATTAATTTTATAACCAAAATTATACCATGCAAGTTATAATTTTCTTTTTCATAAATTTTTCACATTACATCTTTTGGAAGATAAATAATTGAAGGAAACATGGGTAATCAAAAAGAAGGTGATAGGAAAAATGAAATATTTTACATACAAAATCACACTTTAAAAACACTAATGAAAAATGTTGATAGGTTCACACCAATTTTCAAGAAGCTGTCTTCAGAGAAAACAGCAAAATTTACCTCTCAAAAGGTATGCAATATTGTGATATTCTCCAAGAATATTTGTGGTGTTGCTTTCAGCACCTCCTTATTAGAATGCATAATACATTTTCCCAACATTCAGAAGGACACACAGAAATTAAGCAAAGGTCAGTGTTCATTTTACATGTAGCTCTCTAAGAGTTTCCAATTACACTATCAATCAAAGATAAAAAAATCCACAAAATGAATTAATGTGTTGCGTTAGATGAAACGTCAATAGAAAATACTGTCTGGTACTCTGCAAGCTTGCAAACAGCTTTGCTGCCATGGCAAATACATCTACTTTCTTTAAAAAATTAGTAGCGGTTTACAGGAACTGTTACAAGTGAAACAGGTTGGGGAGTTATTGGATCTTTTAATTAAATCCAGAGTGTAATGGTTCATTTTTCTCTTTTTTCCTGAAGTAGGAACTTGGAAAAAAGCCAGCATATTGTTCTTTAAGAAATGTATTTCCCTCCTGCCCCCAATTAATCTTTTTCTTTAAGTTGTAGAATTTACAATTAATATTCTCAGGAGGAAGAAATTCCTTAATGAACAAGTCAGGTACAGAATCTTACTTTTTTTCTGTTACTAAGGTTATGCATCATTTTCATCACCAGTTAAAGCCTTTGGTAGTGCTTGCCTTTTGAACACTTACGGATATCTGAGTACTAAATGACTGCTTTTCAGCAGAAAGAAAAATAATAACAAAGAAATGTTTGGTGTTTTTTTACTTATGCACAAATCCTGAAAGGAAATCATAAAATACCCAAAACAAACCTAAAACAAAACCCCCGAGGATTGTTTCCCAGGATCTCAGTGCAATAATGCTTAGTTCCAGAATTTCATTTTTTCTGAGAAAATTCAGTTGTAATTAGCTTTCAGAACAGATCTCAATACAAAAACAAGCCTTTTGCACAGCCACGACTGTCCAGAACCCTTATGCTGGACATGAGTTTGAGCCTCAGATTGTGGGAAATAAAAGCTCCATGAATGTGAATTGCAAAAGTAATTATTCTCAAATTCTGTTCTTAATCTCACTAGAAATATCCATGGAAATGTTTGGGATTAAAAAATTTCTGTCTCATTATATCTTACTGTTCCATAAGACTCTTTTCTCTCTGAAAACAGTATCTGTGAAATCTTTATGCATATGACATGCTTCAGCTGTCCTTTAACTCCTTCAGCTCTCAGGCAAGCTGAACTTATTTTAACTGAAAATTTTTGAATAGTTGCAAGGAAACTTTTCTGTTTTATAAGGACATGTTTTAATTTGTGGTGAAAAAGCTTACAAACTCTCTTCTGTAAGAAGTTGCAGTCACATTATTTTCTGAGATGCTAATAAATATGTAGCCAGTTTTATATTGTGTCTCTTACAATAGAAAGGCGAGCTCCTTTTCCATGGTTTTAGATTCTTTTGTGTGGGTTAACAGAGAAATTAAATGGGTGACTATATCTTATTTTGAAAGGACAGATTTTGCTACTTTTATAGCTAATAAAATTTGTATTTTCTAGAACTGACCTAAAGCTGACTTTTATAGCTAATTAAATTTGTATTTTCTAGAATTGACCTAAAGCTGACAAACAGCTTTAAGTCTGTTCTAGAAAATAAAAATTTAATTAGCTACAAAAGTAGCAAAAAAAAAAAAAAAGGACATGAGTAACTGGTGCCAATTTAATTTGAAGATGACAATAGCCAAGATTTATTTTACTTAGGAACAATATGTGTTCAACATATGTGCTTCATAATTATATTGCAAACATTCAGGATATATTTCATCTCTCATTTACTTTTTTGTAAATTGTTAAATTAAGTATTTCTGAAAAGTGAAGTGGTATGGTAAACACTTTCTGCTGTGGTCAATGTTGTAGGATGAGCAGGATCAGGAAATGATACTGAAATTATATCGGTATTACAAATAATAATGTGTCACTAAGAATGATTTATTTAATGACTGTTGCCAGAAGTTACTGCTATTGGGGATATGACTTTCATGATAAATTCTGCTTTTTGTGTTTTGGCCACATAAGCAAGTGCTGCCTTCTGGTATGAGTGAAAATCCAGAAGAGTTGCACTGATTTCAGTGGAAAGGCAGATGATTAAAAGCATGTAAATTAAAACCAAGTTAATTCCCTTGAACCACACAACAAAGCTAACTTAGATGATGGTCATGCCACCTCTCTTTCTATGCAGCAAGTCACTTCCATTTTCGTGGTTCTTCCTTCTTTAGTTCAGACCCTGTGTATTCTGCTTTGCTAGAAGAAAACCCACACAGGTACACGGGCACAAGATGTTTAAGTGGACAGCCTGTCCTTCCTGTTGCATTACTGATTTATATTCCTTAGGATATTACAGGTTTCTTTTCCATCCGTATATTGGAAAGAATAATTTAAAAATATAAGTTTTTATTTAATTATTGAGACTAAGAAAAAGAATGTGTTCTTTTTCTTACTGAAACATAATCTTGATCTTCATATGCTTTTTAGGACCATGCTAAAATACAGTGACATACTGCAGTGACATAAAATGGTGCTCTTTTTCATTGTCCTACTCTATTTATAGGGCTAAAAAGGTCTTTTTTGTTCCATTGAAAAAATCCCAAACCATCCCCTATCGTTATTCTTTCTAGTTCACTGTTATCTTTTAAAAATCTGATAATATTTTCATGTTAAAAACCTAAAAAACCCAAACCAACAACTCTATGGGATACAGATTGATAGTTTCATATAGTAACATATTTATCCTTGAAAAAAGATCTTGATTCAGAACTTATACTGGATATATTATGAAAGAGAAATATAATTTAGGGGAGTTTGAGACTCCAAATAAATTGAAGATTACATATTGACTTTCACTAATCTCTGATGTACACACTCATGGGCCACTGATCTATTTATTACTCATGATGCACACTGGTCCCTAGAATTCCAATATTTCTTGTGCTGATGCAGTTGATATCCCACCAATATGATCTGAAAAGTAATTCATCTCACAGTCTCACGTGAATAGAAAGAGCTAAGAAACACCTGTGTAATGACTCTGACGGATTAGACAATTGTAGGCCTATAAAACATTCTTCTCCCCTATGGCTGGAGTAAGATCCCACTAAGACAATTAATGGCATTTACTTTGGTGCCTTAAAAGTACATGAACCCACTGACAGAGGTAGATAAATGCTGGAAATGGGATTCTGAAACATTCTTGTTTTCAATAATGGATTGCTTATCTTTCAAATCTATTTATGCCCTGTAAAATTTATAGATTTATTGTGTATTCCATCTCAAACAATATTACAGGATATTACTCATGCAACCTGTCCCTTTTTTAGGAATTGTTTATCGTTGATTTGGACCAGACTTGTGTTTCCTGGCTTGTATAACAGGAACAGAGTTCTTGAGGTGTAAAGATAAACATGTTTTCTAGGAATCCAGGCTTTAGTTCTCTGAGCTGGCCTTTGTTTCTTTCCAAGAGTTAGCTTTACTGCAGAGGGAACAGTGCTAAATAAATGCTAGTCTTTCTGCCAATCTTTTCCAGATTATGTTTTTAGTTTTGTTGCTGTGTGAAGAGGCATCTCTGTGAAAAAAACCCATGAACAGTAACTCCAAGCCATATTATACCATCAGATTTAACCCTGGGGAATTTAAAATCCCTGGAGAATTCTACCTTAAAACTAATGACATAACTGTCCCCTGCTATTACTAACTGCACTTTGGCAGTTTCCATGGTCACGTTCCACTCTCTGGTGTAGCCATCAAAAACAACAGATTTTCTTCCTGCCTGTAATTGCTTACTCTGTACAAATTCGGGGAAAGACAAGTTTCTTCAGAACTTGGTTTTATTGCTTCAATTCTCTTTAGAAATTTAGAAATTTCTCTGGAGAAATTAAGAGTGACCAGTTACATGAAAGATAAGCTTTATGTTCTCCAGATTTTTGTTTCCAAAACACAAAGCATCAGTAAATTGCGAGAGTAACTAAGTATCAAACTAGAGAGGAGCATGCTAGGAATGACAGTTCTGTGTTGTGTACAGGAGCCATGCATGAATAGTCTAAGGGAAATACCTTTTGTGACCTCAAAATACAGGCTTGTGCTTTCAGGGAGTGATGGAAAATATCAAAAACTAAATAAATTAGAAGGCAAAGACTTATTTTCAAAAATAATTTTCATCGAGAGACACAAAGATGACAGACTACATACATAAAATGAGATGACTATTTGTCTTTGACTTTAGAAGCAGACAGATTTCTAACATTTTCTTTTGCTGCTTATATGCTCTTTTAGGTTTTAAGAAAGCACCACAAATATAGCCATGTACAATTAAAAAAAAAAAAAGTTTACATTCGTAATAAACTTAAATGTCTTTAGGTGTTGATGTTTGAGTCAGTTTCCTGTCATGGAAATTAGCTCTACAGTTGCTATTGCTTCATGTCTGTGTGCCTATGAATTAGCCATATTCATTCCTATGAAAAAAAGGAGAGGGATCAAGGGAGAAAAAAATGTGGGGAAGGAGAGATTTCTGTGTTGCAGGAGTCAGTCATAAGATATTCATCAGTGCTAATATTTAAAATCAAAGTACATAATTCATGAAAAACATACCAGTTGGAATATGTTAACTGAAGATGTTCCTTGAACAGGTTGAAAAACAAAAAATTGTAAACATCAGAATCAGTGTGTACTTTAATGCAACAGGCTGTTGAAGCGGGAGAGAAGGGAGTGTAGGATTAGGTAGGATAAGGCTGTTCAGAAAAGATGAAAACATACGAACAGTGTAAATCATTCAGGTCACAGAACACAATGAGGGAAGCAAGGAAGGGTAAATATTCTGAGAATGCATAGTGTTTGGAAGGTCTTGGGCTTAGATATCTGGGATTTAGTATCCTCACTGGGCTGTAGGTTGCTTGTGAGGTGATACCATGTGAATTTCTCTACCTACGTTTGACCAAAAAAAAGAAATGAGAGGAGCAAATTGCATGTTGGCCATGTTTTACTCATCCATGGAGACCATATTTTTTTATTGCTGGCTTCCTCCAATTTCTTTCTTTTATTTCTCTAGCTGACACATTTAGAACGGGTTTTTTGTTCATTTTTTAATTTTTAGTTTTAACCAAAATTAGCAAGTCATAAAAAGGAAACATTAAATGTTCATATTCAACAATTTTCTCTGAAGTTTTTCTTCTATCTCTAATCTCTTTCCCATTCCTCCACTCAGCACATGCATCTCCTACACATGTAGAGGGTGTTATGATTCAGAAAAGCAGTTTTTTTAAACCAAACTGAGAGAAGACTGCCCAAAGTTTGGTGTAACTTTCTTAGAATTTCAGATTGAACATAATTAAATGCCAAATATGGAGAAGCAGCCATTGCAACTGGCACTGAATTTATGAAGGTATAGCATACACCTGTGTCCATCTCTATTTCCTGTCGCCTATGAGGGGGATGAACACGACGTGTAGATATCAGCACAACCAAGGAAAAGAAAGTTACCCTCTCATGAATTTGCTTTCTCCTGACAGCGGAGATTATACTTATAGCAAGTAGCATAGACCTTAGTAGTAATAAACGGTTTGAAGCTCTAGTAAACTGGGGAGAAGCAAAACATTCAAAAAGAAATCTGTACCTAGATTTTCTAACTTAAGGAATATAAGGAGTTTTTCAAGTATTTGCAGGATAAAAGGGATATTAACAGTGAAATTGTAGCTGAGAGTGGACTGAAGTGATTAGACATGGTGCCAAGAACACTAACACACTTAATATGTATCATTTGAGAGAAAGCCAGAAGAGGCAATTTTCTTACAATGATGAATAAACTTTCCATTCCAAGAGAAAACAAGAAGGAAGGTGAATACTACTCAACACTGCAAATCTGCTGAGAACTTCACTGGTGGGATCATTTAACAAATTGGACCCAAAAAAATAAGGTAAAATGTACTAAGGCCAAGTATGAAGTATTTTTGAGCTGCACGTGGTTTGGGACATGTTTTGGGAAACTGTGAATTTGAAAAAGACTTATTCATCATAGATAAAATTTAGTAGATAGGAGATATCAATGTAATATTGCAGCTAAAATGCCATCCTAGAAGACCTGCTGCTCTAGGTCTGTGTCCAGAACAGCTAAATCAAAACAAATCAAAACAAAATTCTAGAAAGATGTTGGTGAACTGTCGATTCACCAAGAAAAGCACTCCTAATATAAGACAATGCTTATGTAACAGAATGGTTGAGGTTGGAAGGCACCTCCGGAGGTCATCTTGTCCTGGCTTAACCCCCTGCTCAGCTGTAGCAGGTTGAGTATGATCATCTTCAGATGGGTTTTAACGCCTTCAATGATGCAAAATGCACAGTCTCCCTGGGCAATCTGTGTCAGTACTTATCACCCTCACAGTAAAAAAGTGTTTCCTGATGTTCAGCAGGAGTCTCCCATGTTTCAGTCTGTGCCCATCACCTCTGGTCCTGTCACTGAGCACCACTGAGAAGAGCCTGGCTCCCGCTTCTTTGCACGTTCCCTCCAGATCCTTCTCTTCTTTAGGCTCAACAGTGCCAGCTCTCTCAGCCTTTTCTCAGAGGAGAGATGCTCCAGTCTCTTCATAATATTTGTGGCCCTTTGCTGGACACTTCTCATGTCTTTCTCACACTGGGGAGCCCAGTGCTGGACACAGAATTCCGAGTGTGGCTTCACCAGTGCTGAGCAGAGGGGAAGGATCCCCTTTACTGACCTGCTGGCCCTGCTTTGGCTGATGCAGCCCAGAGCACCATCTGCCTTCTCTGCAGCAGGGGCACACGGCCGGCTCATGCTCAGCCTGAGGACCCCCAGGTCCTTTGCTGACGAGCAGCTTCCCAGCCTGCTGGTGCCTAGGGCTGTACCTCCCACATGCAGGACTTTGCACTTCCCCTTGTTCTTCATGAGGTTCCTGTCAGCCCCTCTCTCCAGCACTTCTTCCAGTTGCATGGCAGGTCTTCTGAATGATAGTATGAGTGGTTGATGCTTCAGTCATTTCTCTTGGTAATATGTCAGGGATATGTGGGAACATAAGGTATGTATTACAGTGAAATCCTGGGATCTAGGTCTCTCAGTCACCAAAAAAGGAAAATTGGAAAGTCTGTCTGTTTTCTTCAGTATAAATTGAATCAATAAGTAACGTAAAAGCAAAGATTTTACAAAACCCACTGATAGGGTACTGAAAATAACCACATTCAGTACATAAATAAGATAAAGTTATTTTAGAAAAGGAAGTAATTTATCATCAGATATGTACATTTTTGAATTTTTTGTGTTCTTGTTCTAATCAACAAAAGCTTGCAGCCTATTTAATAAAATATAGGAGATAAAATGATTGTTACTATATATTTTTAAAAAATTTTGCCTCTAGAAAAGCAAACAGCTTGCACTCAGGATTACAGTGGTTTTTAACTTGCTCTGGCTGGAAGGGGATTGATTTTGTTCGTAGCAACACATAGAGTGCTGTGTTTTAGGTTTGTGACCAAAACAATGCTGATAACATGGGAGTGTTTGGCTGTTTGTGAGCAGTGCTTGCACAGCACCAAAGCCTTCTCTGTTCCTCACACTGTTTCCACAGTGAATGGATTGGGCAGCGAGCAAGGGCTTGGGAAGGAACACAACCATGTGTCTTCAGCTCAGGTTACCTGAGCTATTTCTTGCCATGTAAGTTTGTGCTTAGCAGCAAAATGGAAAGGAGGGCTCTCAGCAGGAGTAGACATCTTTTGGTCTTGAACTAGCTGGTGTCATTCCATGTGTGGGAGGAGAAATCCACTAAACCTGCTGTTAACTCTGAACCTGGGTGACAGAGCGCTCTGGGGGCCAAACTTCAGTTCAAAAAAATAGCTGCCAAAGCCTCAAAACTACTAGCAAAAGGGAATCCCACTGAAATTACTGAGATGATGATTTTAAAAGTGCAAAATTTTCAACACAAAGGATATATGCCAACACAATCATCATGTGTGCCTCATGAATTGTACATTAGAAGTTCAACTGATAGATGATGTTGTCAGTTTTAGTGTTTCTTTTGACTGTTGGTAAATAATGCACAGCTCAGTTCTCTGGAATCTCCATTTTTCTTTCTGGCTTGGTGGTTACCCATTGGTGGCAATGTGAAATTCCATTCAATCACAAATGAAATATTTATTTTGTAATGTAACTTGTATTACATTTTAGATGTGATAAAGAAAGAAACATGAAACTCAGAATTACTTGAAACACAAAAATTTCTTTGTGAAATCTCATTTTGAAATTTTCAAAATGGTTGGTTTTTCATAACCAGTCTGACAAAGATATAATAATATATAAAATATTTGGTTTTGAGCTATGAAATTTTAATATCCCTGATTACCATTTCACACAACAAAATGAAAAATTCTGTCCAACAGTAAAATAACAAACAGCTGCGCTTGTTGTTATGACTACTTCAAACCACAAAATTTTTTGTAGGTGGTACTTAAAACCAGTTTCTCACATGGTCTAAGTACGATAAGATCAATAGAAATGAAAATCAAACAAAATAAAAGCTGAAGAGCAAATTGTCTTATTTTAAGGTAAGGGATTTTTTCATTACTAGTGTAAATGATAGTTATTGATTGACCTGGTTTTCTGGTTTGATTTCCACAAAATCATATCATAATTAAATCTTCAAAGTAACTTGACTTTGGGTAAAAACATAATATATTAAAATGATCAAGGACCAGATAAAATGAACATGAGAAAAATGTAGCAATATAAAAATCTCAGTATTTTGAGCTATCCTTTCGATTTGAGTTAGTGCACCTAATGCACCATGTATTTTCTGTTCTCATACAGCTAAGTTAGTCTTAATTTTGCTAGTAGCAAAGATTTAAACTTGTTTTAAATGAACACTTCACAAAGCATTTTTTTTTTCCCAAAAATGTTAAATGGAACACAGAAGAGAAAATTAACCTTTGCATAATAACATTCTATTAATTTGAATTTAATAATGTGTGCTCAGTCAAGTCTTCAGAATGATAAATAACCAATTAGAAATGCTATGCTGCTTTTGCTTTTTGTGCTACCTGTGATTTCCAAGCTTAATAAAACAGCATATAATTATATTGACTATCCATGGATTTTTGGATAGCTGACAGCTCAGGAAGTTTAAAACAACAAGTTTTTCAGCACTTGGAAAGCATCACTCTCTCTGCTGTGGATTCCATGGTGAACAGGTAATTTCTTCTGCAATATAATACAGACTAGAAGAATTATCACTAATTTTCAGCAATTTTGCTTCTGTGTGTTTTTTGTATTTGGTGCATTTGGTTCAAATCCATATTAAGGTACAGCAGGAACAGGATGAGAATTTAGGAGAATTATGAGGAATTATTATCTCTGTTCTTGGGACACAGCTTGTAGCCCTGGAAATATTTTCATAGTGTTTACTAGGGGTGTAGGCCAGCATTATGGGGCATGTTTTGGGCCAGGCACCAAGGTCACGGGTCCTGCTTCACAGCTGGAAAGTGCCTGTGAAGGGCTGGAAAGGGCTTTGCTAGGGGTCAGGCTGTGGGTCAATATGTGACTCACACTGTGCCCTGCCCCACAGTTGGAGTGCCTTGGGTGCACCCTATATAGATCTATAGGGACCTCACTATGGTTCTGAGCACCTCTCCATAGGTCTGCTCACCCTCCTGTGACCCCTAAGTTGTGTCCCCCAAAATACCTGGACCACCTTGGGGGATAAGGGCCATGAGGCATTTTGTGGTAAAAAAGAGGAGTTTTGGGGGGGAAAAGGGAGGCCTACGGGGGAAAAAATGATGGTTTGTAGGAAAGAAATAATATTTTACAGCAAAAATTTGGATCTGGAGTGAAAAAAGGGGAGCTACAAAGTTTTGACAAAAATATTTTGGATTAAAAAAGGGGGGTTATTGAGGTTCCCGAGAGAGGGGTGAAGGAAGAGAAGAGAAAGGAAGGTTTGGGGAGACTCATGGAGAGGTTGTGCAGGTAACAGCTGTACAAAACTGAGCTACAAAGGGGCACAACACAGGTGGGGTTTTTGGGGCCACTTGAGTCCCCTCCATTGGCAGTACTCATGCATTGCTCTTCCAGAAGTGACTTTATCTTGGGGATTTTATCCAGGTCTGCGGAAACAGGTGGAAAATGGGGAAAAGAGAGGGATCTTCATGGATCTTCTACTCAGTGTCTGGTCCATCTTGAAGCTTGTGAAAAAATGATATATGCAACAGTGTGCTCTGGCAGCCAGGAGGACCAACTGTGTCCTGGGGCGCAGGCCCAGCATGAGTGAGGGAGGGGATTGTCCTTCTCTGCTCTGCACTGGTGTGGCCTCACCTCAAGTGCTGGAGGCAGTTTTGGGCACTGCAATGTATTAAGTAAATAAAATTATTAGGATGTGCTCAGAGTAGGGAGACCAAGATGATGGAAGGTCTCAAGTACAAGGCTTAAGAGGAGCAGCTGAGGTCACTTGTCTCGTTCACCAAGGAGAAGAGAGTGGTGAGAGGTGACCCCATCGCAGACAATTTACTCAAGATGAGGTAGCAGAGGGGAAAGCACTAACCTCTGCTCTTTTGTGACCCATGAACAGGACCCAAGGGAATGGCATGAAGTTGTGTCACGGTGGTTTAAGTTGGGTATCAGGAAAAAGGTTTTGACCCACAGAGTGGCTGGGCACTGGAACAGGTTCCCCAGGGAAATGCTCACATCTCCAAGCCTGACAGAGTTCAAGTGTTTGGGCAATTGTCTCAGGCCCATGGTGTGATTCTCGGGGTGTCCTATGCAGGCCCAGGAGTGATATGTCCCTTCCAGCTCCAGGTACTCAATGACTTCTTGCACCTCTCCATGCACACACCTGGTTTCCCCAAGCAGGGGCCAGGGTTCTATATTTGATAACTTGCCCATGCACATGTACATCAGATGTTTCTCAGGACAAAAAGGTAAGTTACTGACATGAATGCAGCCTGAGGTGCCCATAAAAGACCATCATAATATAGTACCTTACTTCTAATTGAAAAAGATTACTTCAGAAATATTTGGAGAGACATACTTTAAAAATCTTCGTACCTCAGGAGAAGGCTTTCTTTATGTACCTTGTACGAGACAGATTATTCAAAATCTCACACCCCAGATGTATGTGTACTAAAAGAGAGGAAAAAAAAAATCATATTATGTAAAAATCACATAGTATATTTTAAAATACTATCACATGTGGTTTGCAATAGGTTTGTACAACACTGTGTTTTGTGACTCCAATTAACCATGATCTCCCAGGACTAAAAGTAGGTATTTTTGACAGGTGATATTCCCTGTGATAATTCATCACATCATAATTTTTGTGGGCTGCAAATTAATTAGGTTTAGTAGCTGTATCTAGTCTAATGTGATTAATGTCCATTTTGACTACAACGTCCACATAATGGGTAGGGAAATAGGCATTTGGATGTTTTTGGTATAAAGAAGAAACTGGTTTGGGGGGAAGATGAATTTTGTTTTTAATAAAGGCTCTCAAATCCTTGAGCAGTTCCCTAGCTCAGCAAAATTTGCTTGCAAATTAAGTACATTGAGCATTTTAGACAGAATGACTTTTCTGTATCACAGTTAATTAATATTGCTTTCTCAAAGACTACTCATTGCAATAAATGAAAAGTGCACTTCCTGGTTTAAAACATTTTAATCATTAGAAAATTGTCTTCTAAATATTCTACCCAATCTCTAGGCTTTTTAATTACTGCATGAACACATGAATTGCTGCCAGATATTCACTAGCTACACATAGGTAATGTCTGTGAATACATGCCAAGTGGCATACACTGCTTTTCATTATGACTGAACTAGCAGCTCACTCTGACTGTTGTGCACACAGCTTTTGCTGTCCCTATTAAACTGTCTTTATCTCAGCCTGTGAGTTTTCATGCTTTTACCTTTCTGACTCCCTCCCCACAGCAAGGGGAGTCATCACACAGCTGTGGGTGGCGAGCTGCCAGCAGAGGTCAACCCACCACACACTCCCACTATGAACTCAGCATGCAGCTTCTAAGTAGCTGAAGTCTTGAGGTGGCTAATATTCTACAGAAATTATTAATTACCTGCACACAGCAGTAAAAGAGATCAAGGTAAGTTAGATTTAGATTTCAGAAAGTAAATTCCCACAGAAAGCCAGTTCCAATACCACGGGTCATTTACCTTACCGCTGAACAAATAGATGCACTTTTGTGCATCTCATATCAGCTTTCTTCTCTCAGTTAGCAGGAATTACTACACTGTATGAATTTTTATTTTTAGTAACAAAGTTGTTTATTGTGCGACCTTGTAATATTTCTAAGCGATACACTTCATAATGAAAGGTAAATAGAAATTGCCCTCTGTCAGAAGAATTTTCATAGAAAACCCATGTGATGTTAAGGAAAATTTTCAGCAGAAGTGGTTGCATTTTACCCCTCAAGACAGTAATTGACAACAATTTACATTTATTTTTGTTTTGTGGACAATTTAGAGTTCTGGCTTTCTGCCATAGTTTCTATCTAAACCTTATGCAAACGTATAACTTGACTTTTTAGCGAATTTTGAATTTCTGGATATTTTGCAGAGATGCTAGGTTAGTCTATAAAGTAGGAATAGCCTGATTAGACATCTATTCCCTTAACGGTAGTTTTCATATTTTCTGTGGAATTGATGCACTTTCTGTTCTTTGCTGTTCCAATTAGAATTATATTTATTTGCCACAAAATCACTTCACCTTTGAAGAATACATCTTTATGTCAATATTACTTTTCAGTCATTTACTTTGCTTTACAAATGCTTGAATATTAAATTAACCTAAAATTCACTATGCAAATTGAAGAATTTCTCTCTGAAGAAGAAGAAGAAAGCAAGAAGCAACAAACTGATTTGAGTACAAAATTCATGAGCCAACAGCATTTAGTAACATAAGTATGGTTAGAGAAGTGAGAGTTGGATTAGATGTGATACAGCAAATTCTGCTGACAGAAAAATTCTGAAAAAATATTACATTATTGTGGAAGGCCTAGTAGCATTTCTGCATTTTCTTGAGATTTTGCAAATGTTTGAAAGTTAATAACTTGTGAAAGCGTTTTCTACGGTGAGTTACTGCCTAGGGTGGAAAATTAACGGAAAATATCAACCAAAACTGTTCAACTGGTTCTCTGAAGAAAAACATGCCAAAAAGTATTGAAACATGGTGGTGAATTTTTCTTTCGAAGAACTGTAGGTGCAAAATTAGAGGTGCAGAATCTGAAATGGCAGATGAAAGCTGCATCTTCTCTTCTGTTCAGAAAGATCTATTGGTGCTGGGGTGAACTTTGCTATGTACATATTCACATTCGTCCAGGGTCCAAGATCAGTGAGCTCTCTCTCTTACCAGGCAATTGAATACCTCAGAGGAGCTACACAGGATTCTGTTTTTTCTTTTTTTAAGAGCTACCTATTCAAACTGTAAGCTGAGGAATATACAAACCAGAATTATGGAGAAACTCATATAACCAGAATTATATGAGAAAAGAAAAAGTCTTTATCTGCAGATAAGGGATCTGAAATTTTCTGTGACTAGACAAGACTGGTAAATATTGCCAAAGGAAAAAAAATGGTGTAGAAGCTAGAATTAATAAAAGTTTGGTAATACAGAATGGGAAAAGAATCAGAGTGATAGGAGCAGCTGTACACTGAGGTTAGTGAATGATTCAGGAAAGGCAGTTGAAGGTGGAAAGCAAATGAGAACAAAAAGAGTTGCATGAAAAACTCAGCAGGATGACAAGATATGGCGACAAACAGTTCAGATGTGAAGGAAAAGGAAGGGAACTGAATCTGCTATGCAGGTAGCGGAACTGCAAGTGCAGGGTATGGGGAGAGCTGAACATTAGAAAAGGAATGTTTTATATGAGGCAGTTGAAATGAAATGTCTCAGAAGCTTTTACTGAGACAAACTAAAAACCAGATTTCCAAAGGTGAAGACATATTAAAAGAAAACAAAACGGGGTGTGATGAAAAAGTATTGAAAGGGAGAAACAGAAAAGAATTGAAAAAACAAGATTTGCTGAGTTTTCCCCAGCTGACAAATAAGAATCATTCAGCTTGGATCCCCAGTGGGATGGGGAGGAGAATCAGGAAAAGATAAAAACACTGGATTGAGAAAAGAACAGTTTTATAATGTAAATAATGTAAAATTTAATAATACTAACAGTAACAAATGAAAAGGAGAGGGAGACAGAAGAATGACATCCGAGAAAAATGGTGATGCACAATGAAATTTCTCCCCACCCACTGACCAGTGCCCAGCGGGCTCCCCAATAGCAATCGACATCTGCTCAGCTCCTCCCAGTCTGTATATTAAGCACAGAATTTCAGAACCTTAGAATCATTTAGGCTTGACAAGACCATTAAAGTCATGAAGTTCAACCATTAACTCAGCAGTGTCAAGTCCACCGAACCATAGTCCTGAGTGCCACATTTACAAATCTTTTAAATACTTCCAGAGATGGTCACACTATCACTTCCCTGGGCAGCCTATTCTGGTGCTTGACAATCCTTTCCATGAAGAATGCTCCCTCATAACCAATCTAAACCTCACCTGGTTCAAGTTGAGGCTGTTTTCTCTTGTCCTGTCATTTATCAACTGGGAGTAGAGACCAATACCCACTGGCTACAACATCCTTTCAGGTAGTTTTAGAGAGTGGCAAGGTTCTCCCAGGGCATCTTTTTCTCTAAATCAGCTATGAAGCAAACCAAGTCTATCCCAGCTGAGATCAGGCTAAGAATAAGAACAGAAAGTGAAGATTGCATCTGCATAGCCATGTCCCTCTCTGCAGACTGGAACTGACGCTCAAATTCCTGGCTGAAAATAACTGCATGTAATTTTCTCAGATACAGTTTTATTTCACTCCTCCTTCCATACATAATCAATCACATGGCAGCAATCAAAACACATGGATACTGTTAGTTTCACCTGCTGTATAAAGCAGGTCTGTTTTGGGAACAACCAAGTTATGTCATCAAGGAGGCTTTTCCTGCTACATTCCTGCTTCAGTTGTAGAACATGAAAAGCACATGAAGAAGGAATGACAGCAATACAAAGGAGCTTGTGTTGACAAATGCAAGTGGATGTTTTGCTGCCTCTTCATAAACATTTTCAGAATCAAGTTTCACAACAAAATTTTTGCATTTCAATATTCAAAGTTTTTCTTTTTCACAATTTGATAGGTTGTTCCCCTCCATTCCACATATGTGAGCCCTAATTACTGCAAACTCAGTGAATACCCACATTAGTAAAGATGGAGTAGGAGTGTGCTAATAAGTTACTCAAACTAAGACATTTAAGGTTATATCTAGTCTGGGTTTAATGACACTGATTTCAGGGCATTTTATGAGGGCTAAACTTCACAAGCAAGTTTTACATGATCTATCATGAATTCCTTGCACACTGCTCTACTGTTGAATAAATGTAGAATTAGAAAACCCATCATGAGTTATTTATCTCTTGTGTCTGATCAGAAAAGAAGAAAAATAATTTAAATTTAATCAGAACATTGCATAAATAAAAATTGTAGCTTGACACAGAATGTACTCTGCCAATACGTAATCATAATTGTTATCTGTTGAATTATAAATGCTTATTTTTAACATAACTTTGCTTTAGCAGATTAGAATATAGTGAAGGGAAGGTTTTTTAGATTGCTATATTTTCTAAATCAGGATTAAAAAATACCCGACGCTCCCAGGCAATATATGTTCACAATTACCTCCAGTGCAATTGCTCATGCACATGTGCAGTTTAAGAATGTGGAAACAGGCTCTGCTGTAAAACAATGAGTGGTTTACCTAATTTTAAAATACATGTTTGTGTGGTAACCTTGGAGGTCTCAAATTTCTTTTCAGAAACTGTAGTAATAACAACGGGGTCTATTGCACTTGAAGGCCAAGTTCTGTATTTTCTTTTCAGGCTGTTCAAAAATATCTGTAGTGACACCATACCCTGTCTGCATGAAGAACATTCCAGAAACTCTAGATTTCCTCTGCTGCACCTGTAGTACACTATGTGTAAGGCACAGTGCTCTTACGCTGCCTCCCATCTACATTGCCTGTACTACCCCACATACAAACTCTGTGTGCCTCCAGCCATTAAATTCTGTGCATAAAACCTGTAGAGAATAAAAGTCTTTCTAGCTACAGTCCTGTGAAGAACCCATGGGTTACCTCTGCCATGTATCAAGATGGGCCTTGAAATGTTTGAGATGGAAAGCTGTCATTTCTAGATCTCAAAAAAACCCTCCCACAGTAATGATGAGATTTATTTCCAATTTGGTTGTTTATGAAAATATTGCAATTAAAATGTACAATGGACAATTTTCTCTCTTTGAAGCCAGATGGCAGACCATGGCTTGCATCTATAAACCTTACAAAACAGGATGATCACATCCAAATTGGATGTCAGAAACATTTCTTAAGTCTTATTTGTTTCTGAGTGAGTACACACCGGCACTGGCCAAATATCATGCCAGGAATCATGTTAAAAATCCAACAGATTTGGGAAAATGCCTGAGTCCCTGCATAGGCTTTGTTGAATTCAGCAGTATGGAGGCAGTTCCAACTGGCAATGAATTCAGGCAGAGGGAATTTATAAAGCCAGTCATTAAATACAATATCGGGCTGTTTGAAGAATGCTTATTATGGCAGTTACAAGCTCCTTTAGGAAATATTAGCAGATAACAAAGAAATTTACAATTGTTTTAAGAATTTTACCCTAACTGCTCTGGTGGGAAGACTTAACCTCCCACATTGTTTATTTAAAAAATTAGTATCTCAATCACAGATAAAAGTACAAAGGGCTTGATGATAAATTTTCTACACTGTCCAATTGAATCAATACCCCATTCAGTACCCTGATCAGTAAAAACGACTTTTGGTGTACTGTGAGGGCAGGGAAAAATCAAATTTTTGTGAGTGGGCAATGAAAGAGGAAATGGAGAGACTATAAATGCATGGAAGTATTTAATTATCAAAAGCTACTATACATTAAAGTCTCGATAATATCTTAAAAGATTTTAGATCAGAGCTCTAAAAGGAGCAAAGGATACCTGCGAAGAACCTCTACAGATGGAGAGATCCACTCATAAAACCTAATGTAATTTTGTGAAATAACTCCAAATTTAACAGTGGACTAAAAATTGGAATTTAAATTAGAGGTTTGGAGCTGTTTATTTTGCACTGATTTCATGTAGTTTATCTCTGTGTGTACATCTGACTGTGTTTATACACATGAAACAAGGCAATATACAAATAGGTACTTCTTATTTCTGGAGTTCTGGACTGCTGTGTCACAGTATGAGTTATAGCAGTTTACTTTCTCCTGCAAGTTCATTGCTAATACATTAAGTACCTTAAAAGTCTGTAGAAGTGGCAAAGTAAAGGAAATACACTTCTATACATAAAGTTATGAAAAGCTTGTTTTTCTGAGGCTTTTTAATTTTTTTTTTTTAATTTGACTGTTCTACGGCAATTTTTATTTTTAAAAATTATACACTAACACAGATGGCAACATCCTTCTTTCTGGCCAAATCCTACCAGCCAGATTTTGCTGAGAAAAGTTCCCTCACTTGTCAACTGCAGCACAGTTCAAAAGCTGCTCCATGGCCGCCGTTGCAGCAAAGAAAAGCAGTGTAAACAATGCTTACCTTCTCATGAGAAAACAGATTGGAAAATGTTGGGAAATTTATTCTGTCACTCAGCTGTCACTCAGTTTCCATTAGAGGAAAATGCAAGACTCTTTGAGAAAAGAGATGTCTTACTCACAATTGCCTGAAGTTCTCCTTTGTTGCAGCTCTTTAAAGAGGACACAGACATAAAAATGCCACTCACCAACATTTCCGTCTGCCTGTAGTTACAGATACACAGAGATGGACAGGTCTGCCTTCACAGCTTTTGAATGCTATGTTACACATACTTCTGGCTGGAGCTGAACATGCTGTTCAGATATTTCGATTCAATTTTTCCAAAAAAGCATTCTTCAGATTCCTGATAGAATGTTTGTATGCAGCAGAGGAGAAAATGGTATTTCAGAAGAATAGTTTACTGAGATAAAACCACTGTGGTCTGACCTTTTCAGAGAACTCAGTGACTAAATTTGCTTCCAAGACCAAATAAGATCTCACTGACTGGGTCACAATTTAAATTCCTGCTGGCTGCACAAAATGATAGGGTGAAATTTAATGTTTGTAGCTTTGCATGGTATATGCTGGCATCTGCAATTTAAGTTTCCTTGGTTTTGATGAAACCATATGATATGCAGTACAGAATCTAAGAAGATAGACGTAGACATAACCCAAATCTGTCACAAAAATAAATTAGAAGCAAGCTTTGCTTCGCATAGCCACTCTATATGCTGCTGGATTTGGATGGTAAACTGACAGGAAAAATAATTTTCTCAGATCAGTGACGGAGTGCTTTGCAAAACTTACAGTGTGATGTGACCCACAGGTTTCACCTCAATGGAGATAATAAATGAAATGGATTCAGCAACATAGTAGTTTGAGGCATGTAATTAGAAAAAAAAAATGATCCTTTTTTCTAGAGTAATGACTACAGCATAAAGAAAAGTACAGAATTTATACAAAAGAAAAAAAAGAAAGCTGTTTTCTGCTCTGTGTTAGGTAGATGCTGATAATGCAAATGGCAAGTTCTGTCTCTGCAAGACAGAAATTTCTGACTTTCTGGTGATGATTAGGGGAAAAAAAATCAATTTCATCAATGAGAACAATGAAATCACATATATTTCTACAAGAAATTTGGGAACTGCAGAATTCACTAGTATGGTAGTGTATTGATTACACCAATGCATTGATAGGCGCTTTAATATATTTCTCCTTTAAGCAAATGGTTTTTTCTCTTTTTGCTGTTACTTTTGGTCCTTATCCAACCACTATGGAACACATTAAATATTCCATTCATTTCGTTCTCATTCTGAAAAAAATACAATTGAAAGAGTTGTCAAATGACATAGTAGAAGTAGCATAAGGAGATACTAAATTTTTTTTTCTCTTTTCTCTTTCTACTCTATATAATATTATGTAATCCTTGACTTAACATCTTAGTGCTGGATATTATCTCTTAAGAAAGTATTCTGTTTGTCAGGAGAACCACCAGCCTGGATAAAGTTGAAGGTGCCTCTCCTTTAGGAGGTTATCTTTGGTAGCAGCTTGCAGAACCTTCTTGGGAAGAGAGGAAAAGAAGAGATTTCTATAACCTAGAGTTTCCACTGACATAAGGACTTTTTGAGTGGCAGGTTGCTGTTGGGTCTCATGTTTAGTAATCATTACTCCACAAGGGTGTCTCTGTATAATTACACGTGGAAACCCCACCATGGTTTTGGCACTACAACATCGTGCAGAAGTTGTTTGCAGCCCTGATTGGAAAATGGCTTTCATGTTGTTTAAAACTGTTATATTTGGCCACAAAGTTAAGCAATGACAATAAAGGAAACCAGCATACTTCTAATCCATCATAGCTTTGCTAGCTTGCCTGTGTTGCATGAAACAGCGCATGTGATCCTTTACTCTCCCCATTTATGCTCTTTATGACTTCACAGACCCCCAGTGCTTGCAACCAGGTCTTGTAAGTCACCTGCTTTCTAAGATGAAGTGTTACACTCCATTTATCCTGTTTTTCTATGAAAATTATTCCTTATGTTTGACTATTCTCATTACTCTTATTTTCTAGCACACCACAGATTTCATAGTGGCATAATAACCTGTAACCCTTACTATTCCTAATTTTATGCTTACTTTTTTCAGAGACTTTTGATAGTGAGCCTCACATGACTTTTCTGATTTGAGACATTTTAGACTAATATAGAGCTAATATAGAGCCTGTCATTTTGGGGTTTTTTGACATGTGTATTATCTCATCCCATGGACACATAATCTGTTTTCTATGTGGTAGCCAGGTTGCATGATAAAGACATCAACAAATCAGACAATTGTATCCCCAGAGAAAAGGTCACAGGCCTCAGCAAATGGCATTTAGTTTAATTTTTTTTATTAGCCTTCAGCAGGAAAAGAGTGCTAAACGTGGACTTGTGACTTTGGAAATAATTTAATTGAATATGACCTTAGAAGTAGCAAAAGCAGCTTGCAAATGTGCATGAAGACCAATAGATAGTTAGGAAAACAGGAATTACCAAAATGCTATAGATGATAAAAGGCATGGCTGACACATAATATGTAAAACTTTAACCATCAAAGGCTCTAAATCACTGGTAACTGTAAAAAACCTAGGGAGGAAGCTGAAAGCTCTTCCACAGCTCAGAGAGTGGTCCATTCCATGACCTGCTAACACAAAACCTAGTGACATGAGGCAGAATCTACTAAAAATACATTTACTGCATTAAGATACAAAAAATAAAATTAAGTAGAAAATTAAACACAAAAAAAGAGAAGTTTTTAGCAAAAAGTATAGTTCATTTTATGCTTGTGACTAGATACACTGATGATTCCGGTTCTCTCTTAAATTAATTGGTACTATTCTACAGAACCTAGAAAGGCAGCTTAAGTGGTTTTCATTTGCTTTCTGATAAGAAAAGAGTTCTTAAACAAATTATTATTATAGTCTGTGGTGGACAGTGGAGTTTTCAAAATGAAATTGCTGATAAAAGTATTTTGTTGGGATTGAAATGACGAGAGTTCAAACTCAGTGGATGGTTTCAGCTATAAACAGAGTGGGAAAGTGGATTTTGAAGGTGTCAAAAATATATTTTCTCCAAGTTTCTGCTGTGAAACATTTTAAAGAAAAGTCTAGTTCCATTTTTTCAGATAATTTTACAAGTGTGAAGTTGAACAAAAAAGAGTTTTGAAAAGGACAGAAGTTTATTGACATCAGAAGTATGGTTGACACAAATAAAAAGTTACTACTGGAAAACGCATTATTCAGCAGCCCAAAGTATAAAATTAACAGGTCACCAAAATAAATGTATTTGAAAAATGTATCAATATGGAAATTTAATAAAAAGAAAAGCAAACTCATGCAATAGAGATTATTCTCAGTAATGCACTCTGTCCTGGTTCGCAAAATCAAACATATTATTTCTAGGATTCTTCTTGTCTACAAATAATGCCTGCAACTTTACACTATGAAACGCTGCATGCTGTCTTCCTAAAGCAGAGATCGGTCTTCATATTTACTTTATTCCATGTATAGTCCTTCTGTTGCCATCTTGTGATCGTTAAACACCACAGGCAAGAATACAAAATTACTTTAGGCGCCCAAATCTTATTTCAAACCAGCACAAGTCAAAATCTGTTTCTCTCTATGTAATTCCCACTGAATTTATACGAATAACTAATAGCATATTTTATTTCTGATGTTGTTAGTGCAGGACTCAGAGTTTTTTGTCAGTTCTGCATGCTGTAATTTTCCTCTTTGATATTAGAAATTTATTTCATTTTCATTTGTTGTGTCCTTACTGTGCTCCTTTTTAGCAGATTCTCTAAAAACTTATTTCAAAAGTGTTAATGCAGTTGAATGTAGTTGACACAATGCATAAATTTGTATATTCATCAGCATTCCTGCCAAATGCAACCTTCCAAAAAGATTCCTCAAATAGCAGATCTTAATCTCCCTGTTTCCCCTGGATGCTCTCAAATCATCCATTTTAAAGTAACCCTGGATTCAGCAAAATCCTTTGAGTAACTCCTGCTACTTGACACAACCTGTATACATACCATAAACTGTCTTTTGCGCTGCAGATTCTTTTGCCATAATTATGAAACCATATAAATTCTTTGTAGCATGTACTTTTTAGCAATATGCCAACTGCTCTGCTGTGACTTTTTTCTGTTTGAGGAAAAACACCAATTGGCATTTTTAGATTTACATCCCGCTTAGAAGACTTTTGGAGTCCCTTACCTTTACCCTTTTTTTTTTTCTCCTACTCTTTTGGCATACAGGTCAACCATCTACTCCTGTTTTGCTCACCTTGTTGTGCACAAAATGGAGATCTTTCTCTACACATCAGTGTCTTGAGATGAGACTCAGTCCATTTACATTCTACTGGATTTGGATAGCAATCATCTTGTTTTCTTTAAAGAAGTTCAAGTCCCTCATTCTCTCCCTTTTGCAGAGTTTTTACTGAGAAATTTTCTATAAGTCAACATTTCTTTCATGGAGAAAAAAATTAGGAAAGGATTGTAGGAAGGCAGAATGCCTTTTGTAAAATCACTTGATACAGATGAAAGGGAATGTTTAAAGAACACAAATAATTCTTTAGATCTGAAAGAGAAGCGCAAGAAAGCTTAGAGTGTTTGGAATAGAGGTCAAAACAGATGCATCAGGATTGAGGACTGATTTATGCAAAGTGAAGTGATCTACTAATATTTATGGAAGAAAATAATTTTCTCATATATTCTTAGAACCACTGAGTAATAGAAAATCCTTAATTGAAAGGGACCAACAAGGATCATCAAGTCTCCCTTCTGGCCCTGCACAGGACATCCCCAAGAGTCACATTATGTGCCCAAGAGCCTGTCAGGCTTGGTGCTGTGACCACTTCCCTGGGGAGCCTTTCCCAGCATTCAACCACCCTCTGGGTGAAGAATATTTTCCTGATACCCACGCTAAATCTCGCCGGATGCAGCTTCAGATAAAATTCTTCGTTTATCCATCATAATTTTAATAGTCACTGAATGCCTTGTTTACACTTATTTGCAATTATTTAGCGTGTAAAAGTAGAGATCTCATTCCCTAACCCCTGATCATGGTTCTGTGTCAGATCAAGGTCAGCGGTGTCTTTCTTGATGTGTCAGTGACATCGTGTTTTACTGCTTTAAATAATGCCACACAGGAAGTTCATAAAGCCGATGTCTGCAGTCTAACTGGCACGGGAGGTGATGGGTGGTGTTGTGATTTTAAGATTGTAAATGTAAAGGTAAAGCAAGATTTGGCATGGAAAACATTAAACTTATGGTTTGCAACACATGCTCCTAGTATCTCTGTGAGGAAACTTTTCAGATAGCTTTTCTTAGCAATCAGGAGAGTATTATTTTTAATTGTCATGTACATTGACAGTCAGGATGTTGCTACTTTCTCTTTTCCTAAGAACCATTAATTAATCTTTTGCACCTGAGCAGTTTTTTGCCATGGAAGTGTAAAAAGATCGGGAAGTAAGTACTAGCCAAAGGGAAACGAGAAGTGAAGAAACTTAAAGCTGGAAGTGGACAGCAGGGCAAATTAAAATAGCTTAGAATGACTTTGAAATCAGAGCATTCAGCATAGAGAAGTTGTAAACAGGTTTATTCTCACCAAACATCAGTGACTGTTAGTAACAGGGAAGAAGGAAACTTAAGGAAAATTCTTCCTGTGGGCAACTGCCACAGGGATTAGCATTAGTGTTATTGTTAGGATTAGAGGTCAGGGTTAGAGATTGGGGTTTAGGGTACGGATGGGTTTAGGGTTATTGTTAAGCTACTGTTAGCATTGGGTTTATAGGTTAGGGTTTGTGTTCCAGAAAGAATTCAATTAAAAAATCCAAAGTAAAAGATTTGATGACTGTATGATCTTCTGGTGGTGTAGACTCCTTTGGTCACTAAAACATAGAAACTGACCCTAGCCTAAATTATGAACTCAACCCTAAACAGATATTCATACATGCACATTGGTTCATGAGAGAGAGGAACAGGCACCAAGTCTTTAAAAGCTGTAGTGGCAGATAAATATATATAGCATCACATAAGCTTATTAATACTAATATTATCTGGTGTCTATTTTCCTGGTGAGGAAGATTTCTGTGGACTAAGTGTAGTGCAGATTGTGAAGAAATAATTCCTTCTGCACAACTAAGGAACAGACTTGCTCTTACACACTTGGGCATATATTTCAGCCTAGCTGTTGGAATGAACTTTAAAACAGGAGCTGGAAAGCCTAGGAAACATTTACCTCTTCACACTGGGTCAAACATTTTGCATTACTTTCTGCCTCTCTTGGTTAGATAGAACTGCTTTAAGGCTGCCACTGTCAGCCTTTTTTAAGAAGGAATTAGATTATGTTTAACTCTTACTATAAAGTGAACAAGCAGGCCTGTGTTCACACTTGTGTCTATTTTCTGACACTGAATGTGTGTTTACAATTCCCATTGACATAAAGGAATGAACTCTCCTCAAATACCTCACAAGACACTTCTGTCCCTCAACTATTTCATGCTGTAGATAAAGAAAATAGTCAGCTTTTGCTAACTTGGAGGGTTAGATAGCCTGAATAATTTTAGCTTCAGATGATCAACCATGCAAAACAGTCTTATTAAATACAGAAAAATACGCCCCACAGTATCTAGTCTGGATATAATCAGCTTCTGAATCAGGATGCTCTGAATACTCATGTTCTGAGAACCAAATGTTGGAGTGCATTATCTTAATAAGATTAATCTCATTATTCTAGGACATTTTTGTCAATGAGTTTTTTACCTAAATGTGTTTATCCCTTCTAGTAAGATGAAAATAAATATTCCATATCCTTGGACTTAATTCAGATCATTCAATTTACTAAAGCATTCTTACCTCGAGTGCATTAAATAAAACCGGAGTGTTTCAGTATGTCAAGAGATACTGTAAACCAGTTTTTATAAGAACTGGCTGAATCAATTTCTTGCCTGGATGAAAACAAAAAAAAACCACACCTCAACAAAATCTACATTGCAGCAAAAGTTTTAGCAACAACATATAAATTATGCCATGTTTCAGAATTCAGTCAAACAAAGCACAATATTAATTTTATTTAGTCTTAGGTGACATAAAATTTTGTTGTGGTACAAATTGTGTCTTAAATGTATTTCTCACTTTTTATTCCCACTTGAATCTTTGTGGATTTTCAATCTTTCTAGCTTTTTTACAGATAAAAAATATTTAACTTCTCGAATAAACATATGCAAACGAAGAGATTTACTGTAGTCTGTTTGCCACAAGTAAGTGCATGAAAATACAATAATTTTCTTCCAGCAAAAATAATGTAGTATTTCAAATGGGATAGTCTTCTTCCTCTAGGCAGCTCAGTGAAATTTGTTAAGTTGCCATAAATAGAAAATGTTTTCAGAAATATTAAAGGAGAGTATTAGGCTGTCTTTGTCCAGTTCTTTGGCACTTTTCTTTACTTCTTGTTTTTTTTCTATCACTAATATAGTCTAGAATTTTGAAATAAGTGCAAAAATTACAACCAAACTAAGTCCATAATTTACTATTACTATCTTTTTGCACATTGTCAAGCGACACAATGGATTCTTCTTTCCAGTCAATACTATAGAAGAAATACTGACACACAAAAATATATATTTAGATTTCTTCTCTGCTTCAAATAGTTTCACCTATAAAATGAGGGAAGGAAATTGCTTTGTTTGCATCAACCTTTCAAAACAATTTTTGGAAGTGTTTTCAGTTTTAAACCTTATGCAGATGTGAGAAAAATACTTAAACTAAATATTTATAATACAATTACATATTTATAATACAATTAAATTTGTAATTATTTTTTCATTGTTGAAACTAGTTCATGTTTGTTTTCCTGTTATAGCCAAGTGGTAGGTTGACGTTGCCAGGGCACCAGGTGCCCATTAAGCCACTCTATCAACTCTTCCAATCAACAGGGGCAGAAAAATAAAATGAAAGGCTCGTGGGTCAAGATAAGGACAGGGAGAGACCCACTCCCCAATAAGTGTCATGGGCAGAACAGACTCAGCTTTGGGAAATGAATTTCATTTATTACCAATCAGATCAGAGTAGGATAATGAGAAATATGACCAATTCTTAAAACAACATGTCTCCACCCTGTCCTTCTTCCTGGGTTCAGTTTTACTCTGGATTTTCCTACCTCCTCTCCCTCAAAGTATGCAGGGAGAAGGGGAATGGGGCATGTGGTCCATATGTGGACAATATGGTTCATCACATATTGTCTCTGCTGCTCCTCCCTTCTCACACTCCCCTGCTCTGGTGTGGAGTCCTTCCCATGAAATTCTCCAGCAGGTTGCATTTCTTCACAAACTGCTCCAGCATGGGTCCATTCCATGGAGTGCAGTCCTTTGGGAATGCATTGCTCCAGCATGGGTTCCTCATGGGGTCAAAAGTCCTGCCAGCAAATCTGCTCCAGCATGGACTCCTCTCTCCACAGGTTCTTCCAGGAGCCTGCTCTAGAATGGATTTCCCACGGGGTCACAGCTTCCTTTGGCCCCATCCACCTGCTCCAATGTGCAATTCTCCCCAACCTGAAGGTGCATGTCTGCTCCTGTGTGGACCTCCACGGTCTGCAGGGGCACAGCTGCTTCACCAAGAGCTGCACCAGGACCTGCAGGGGAATCTTAGCTCTGGCACCTGGAGTGTCTCCTCCCCCTCCTTCAATGACCTGGGTGTCTGCAGAATTGCTTTTCTCACATGTTCTTCCTCCTTTCCCAGCTGTTGTTGTGCAGCAATTATTTCCCTTCTTAAATATGTTGTTACAGATGTCCTGCCAGCATTGCTGATGGGCTCAACTTTGGTCAGCAGTGCGTCCGTCTTGGAGCCATCTGACACTCGCTCTGTCAGACGTGAGGCAAGCTTCTGGCAGCTCCTCCGAGAAACCAACCCTGAACCTCCTCTGCTACCAAAACCTTGCCATGCGAGGACAGTATCATCCACCAAACCAAAAGCCTGTTATTTCTACAGCTCTGATTCTTACCAGGCTTTAAATTCAGCTAAAGCACATGGTTTCAACTTCATCTTCTGACAAAACAAGACTCTAAAACACAGGAGATACTTGCTTCTTTTAAAAGCTGTACATGAATTAAGCTTCACTCGCAAGGGCCTATTTCAGATCTTTAAGGCCACTCTCAGCTCCAGGATAATTTGCGCAATCCCTCTGAAATCAACTTAAGCTAAAGCAGAATGAATTTGTTAAAGAATTCAGTCTTGAGAACTTGTCAGCTGAAGTGCCTTTGTTAACAGCCAATTCAGTGCACACGGAGCTAAGATACTGTCCCTGAAAAGTCCATCACCATGAAAGCACAACAAAAACCTCAAAATTTGAATCACTTCTAGTCCTCAGCTCTCACAATTACAAACTCTTGTCACCTTGAGTTAGACCCTAGCTTTGCCAACCTCAGTCAAGGGTGAAGATATGTTCTCACTTTGGTTTTCAAAACTGGAATCATGCATTTTATCAGAAAAAATACAACACCTCCACCCCCCCTCCCCCGCAAATGAAACACAACAAAAAAACCCAAATAACCCCCTCCTTCTTTTGTCTCTGATTTCCAGCAATGCTTCCTTCCAAGGAACTGAAGGTACAATCAAAGACCTTTTTGGTTTTGGTATTTTAGTCTAGATGTTTCTAAGTGCAATAAGAATATGGAGGATGAAAATAAGGTTCTGTGAACATGAGGAGATACATGTGATACATCAGTGATACAACTGGCTGTCACTCTTTAAAACAACTCTATAAATAAGATTCATACTGATGTAAATTAGAGCTGTGATTATGGACATTTTTCTTTCAGCCCTTCTCTTCTGTTACTACAAAAGGGTACATATTTGTGTTTTTTCCATTCCCCTTTGTTATCAAAATTTCTTCTCCAATTAGAACATGTACCTCTAATCTCCACTTCTCCAGCCTTTTATACACCACCCTCCTCTGTACCTGTGTGTAAATATGTTATTTTAATATTTTTATAATATATAATTATTGTTTTAAAACCATTATTTTAATTTAATTTTATATTTCTTGTGTCTTCAGAATTGGAGTAAAAGATTTTCTGTGTTTTCTTCCGTCTACCAAATTTATCTTGTAGTACAAGCTGTACTCTCCACATGGCTCCCACAGAGGCATGAGGTCTCTTGAGAGTAGAGGAAGAAGAGGTAGGGAAATAGGAGGAAGTGCATAGGAAGATATCTTTATCTCTGTTCTGAGATAGATCTGCTTCACTTCCCTGCCAAAGTATGTCAGTGGTCTCTTTCCTTGCTTTGAAAGTATACCACACAATTTGAGAACCTCTTATAGAAAGCCAAGGTTTAATTATATCTTTATCTTGTCATAGTTGCACATACCATATGTATCTTCATAGACAAATGCTGCCATTTCATAAAAGCAAGGGCTGTCAAGCAGAAGAAGAAACAAGAGAGAGGTCCAAATGCACACAAAATCTACCAAATATCTACATCTTTAGTATTTAGCTGTACTGTCACAGTGTACTGTCTCACCATATTACAGTTTTAACTCAGTGAGCTATTAGACATTAGAAATGCATTTATCCCAAAATCAAACAAGTATTTGTATTAGTGTCATTAAAATTGTTTTGATCAGTGTATTGAGGTCATATTCTTCATTTGGTTGTAGAAGGGCCTAAAATTCCCCAAATCCGTAAGCCTAAACTCTAGGGTAACTTTGGAAGCAGGAACATTTATTGACCAGTCAAAGCACCTCTTTTTCTTATAATCACATAGCAGTCTAGTGAAAACAAAGAGTTCTGAAATGAGGAAAATATTTTTTATATAATTATGAGAGAACTATGTAAAGGAAAAATGTGAGTTGAGATAAGCTACTTCATTATGGGCTTTGAAAATTATTTTCAAAGAAAAGTTATTTTCACTTTAAATTAGAATGAAAAATTATTTTGCAGTAAGGTGTACCACCTAAAATGATTTGGCAAAGGATCTTTGCAGAAGTTAATTCACAATAAGATGTTTTCAGGTGTAGTTATATATATATATAAAGAATATTTTACATAATTGCTGGAAAAACTATGGGAAAATCATGCAACGAAAGTTGTACAAAACCACATGGATTTCAGTTACACAAAAGTCAGACAAATTAGACTTCCTTTAGCTAAAATAAAAAAAGAACAAAAGGCAGAGATGAGACATAATACTCTGGAGAAAGTGGAAAGAAATATTATATTAACAGTATTTCAATTAATGCTGATCATAAACTACTTAAGAAAGAAGACAACTTGTTATTAGTCATCTATTTATGTGCATATTTATTTTGTACCTTTGTAATATTCCTTTTAGTGTTCCTATTTCTAAATATTGATGTATATTTATTATCATTAATTAAACAATGTTATTCTTTTGTTAATTGTATTTGTTTCATGTATGCTAGGCTGATACCAACAGCAGAGTTTGTTTCACATATGAAATGAGTAAACAACGAGACAGAAGATTCTTTTGAAATTAATTTCTAATGATGTGACAGTGCTATGTCATATTTCTTGTTTTCCAGCCATACCTTTATAAAATGACTACCCAGAACTAGTGAAGACAAGGACACTGCAATTCAGTTACTTACAATAACTCTAGAAACAAACCTGTCTATTGACATCTTAGATTTTGAGTCATCTTTGAAGGAATCTAATTAATTCTGTCATGAGTATTGGTTCTTGGTTTTTGGTGCTTTGTAACTACAAAAAACCTGCAAAAACAACTGGTATTTTTTATTCATAGTTTTAAAACACGAATGTTAAGTGATGCTTTTTTATTCCAAATAAATGACAAAACATGTTTTTTACTGTTAAAACAATCCTAGATTCTGTCTTGCAATGTGTATACCTCAGTGTTAGGCCTGTGTGATTTCGCTGACACTATACAAAGGGACAAAGATATTTTAGTCATAGGTCGCATTCTTCTTAGGTTAAGAGACTTTTCATTTTTGATTAATGAAGCCCAGGTTTTCACTTACAGGGACCTTTGTATGAGCTTAGAAATGTGTTGTATAATCCATATATATTTCTTCCTTTCTTCTTTCCCCCCACTCTAGAAGGTCATATGTGTTGCCTATTGGCTGGTGCAATAAGTCAGGGCATCTTCCCTCTCATATAAATTTGCTACTTGGTGAAATATCTCAATCAGGACACCTTGTCTTGTAGTGAGTTATTCTGGTGCCATGGAAGTGACATTCCCAGCTGGCAGTGAACATCTTGCCTTGAAAGCAAGATTGTAGGAGATAAGCTTGAATTTCTGACTGACAGACACTTCATTTTAAAAACTATAAAAGCTACATGAAACTTTAACAAAGCAGAAGTCTTCTGCACATTCCCTGGAAATGGGTGGGGTCTTTCCCTCGAAGTCAGCTTGCTGCTTAGTGGTTATTGTCTTGAGGTTGAGTGAAGGGCTCTGTGTACCCCATCATCAATTC
>VXBT01010009.1:25735-50117 GCA_013400235.1 Oriolus oriolus | reverse complement strand
CCCTCTGCGAGAGAGGAGTGGTGGCGGGGGGAGTGTGCAGCGCCATAGCGGCAGCGGCGGTGACTGCCTGGCATCGGCAAGCATGTGGCGCCGGTGAGCACACGAGGGTGAGCACATGGCAGAGTGCGTGGTGCTGGTGAAAGCATGGTGGTGACCATGTGGCAGAGCCACACCGTGCTGGCGAGCACGTAGCGGAGCTGGGGGAGCAGTGGTGAATGCCACGCCAGCAAAAGCATGGCAGAGCCCACTGCAGCAGCGAGAACATGGCAGAGCCGTGCAGCGGTGGCAAACACCACACCAGCTACACAGCGAATCTGGCGGGGTGAGCGCAGCTTTCTGCAGATGAGCCAGGGAGCGCGGCAGCGCTGGCAAAGGCAGTGCCGCATCCCTGCTCCCCGCATACGGCCGAATTTGCCTGGGGAGGCACAGCTGCCACCCCCAGCGTGGCCGCCCGACCCACGGCGCTCATGCCCACAGGCAGAGGTCCGTCTCCTACAGACCCTTGTGAGCCAATGCCACTCTAGAAAAAAGACCTGAAGGGGGACGAGTAGCCCCTTCCTCTGGGGGGGCTGCAGCATTTGCACCGCCTTGGGAGAGATCGGCTGCAAGCTGGGCATGTCGTTCCTGCAGCTGGTCCGTAGAACTCTTTTGTTTTCATTATTCAGAATGTTGTCACAATCCTAGACCCTACCTCAAAGACTGCTTTTTTACCGTGTCACCTTGTAACCCCCTGCATTGTTCTGACTGCTTTTTGTGAAGGTTCTGTCTGTTCATGTGTATTGTTACCAGTTATTAAGTGTTTTAATCTGTGCCCCTGTTCATAGGGAAGACAAGCTCTTCTACAGTTATGTTCCTAACTGATATTAATAACGTTTTTAAGCAATTTTGTAAGTATTTTAGGGAAATGCCCTCTCAGCCAAGGCTGACTGGAAATGCCCTAGCCGTGGCTGACTGGAAATTATACCATCAGACCCAAGTGTTTCTGCCCTAAAAGCGTAATCAAGTAACTTTGACTTGCTGATTTGATCTTATAAAAGCTGGACCCTCTTTCGAAGTAAACTTAGAAGTCTTGCCCGGGAAAGACTCTCCAAGCTTTCACTATAAAATGAGACTCTCCAGCTATTGCAGACTCTGGGTGATGGTGAAGTATTGAAGCAGTTGAAAATACTACCTTGCTTATTTCTGTTTGGTGAGTGCTTGTTGTTCTATTAGATGTATTATTTTACTGTTCATAGTAAGAAAAGCGCATATTACATTACACATTTTTCTAAATTTGATAGGTTGGAATATGTTTGCGTTACAGTTTTTAGAACAAAAAAGGGGGGGTGCAAAGATGGAATATACCCTCCACAAAGGCCTTATATGTTCTAAATTTTTAAATCTTATTCAAGATGACCTAACCCCTGTCCAACGAAATTTTAGTGAATCATAAGCTCACTTAAAAAAGATAACCTAGAGGTGAAGACATGCTTGTTTCCACAGATTCCAGTCCACAGTAAGTGCCTGCGAAAGTAGTTTGACCAGCCTTGGTTACTCTGGCTTCATCCTCAGTTCGTGGAAAAGCTGAGGGAACAAAATGCATAGAGTTTGTATGGTTCCGGCTGTGGGTCAAACGTGTTCTAACGTTAAAGCGTTTTGTTTCATTATTCTTGTTTATATAAAAGAAAAAAAGGGGGAATTATGGGAGAGATGGGATGGATTTGGGCTGCAGGCTGTGGGATGTGGCTGCAGAAGCACGTGGCAGCACAGGCCCTGGTGAGGGGAGCCTGCTGGAAGGTGACAGGCAGGTCACCCAATACAGAGACATTCAGAGGGTGTGCTGCTGACATAGCAGTGTGTGACAGATCGTGTAAGTGTATAAAACCAGTTTGTTCTGTGAATAAAGCGATTCAGTCTCCCTGCCGGATTGGGTCCATGTTTCAAACACCGACAGTCACCATTTTCCATAGGAATAAAATCCAGTCTGTCCAAGTGCATCCTGGTGTTTCCATTGCCTGTTATATTCCCAGGGTTCACAAGTGAGCTCAAAAAATAATGCAGAAGCTGTCATTGCTTTAAGGGACATTGTGTCATAGGATACTGCAGCAAATGAGATGGCCAGCAATGGGGAATATTTTTGCAGTGTGGACTCATTTATTTGTGGAGGACTGTGTAGCACCCTGCCACAAAACAAGGTGAAGGATGAAGGCACATTAGCTTCCTCACAGGAGATTCCATAGGTCCTTGGAGGTCATTATAATGACTGTCTTCGCTTTTGTACTGCTTAATTTCGTCACATCCAGGACTCTTTACACATCCCATGGGAGAGTCGTAATGATTTCATGGTTGATGTCACCACATCTCTCAGTAGTGTGATTGAAGTTTGCAAGCTTATGTGACATTTCACCTGCTGAGCTCACCAGGCTACAGAAGGCATTCTCTTTGTTCCTTCCTGCTTCTCAATGGCCTCATGAACTCCACTGACCTGTGCAGTAACTCACGTCTCTACAAAGAAAATGAGCACGTGTAACACAACATCAACACGTTGGTCTGTGCCATGCAGTCAGAGTGCCACACACCCTCCTCCAAATCATAAACCTCACAATTGTTTAGATTGGAAGAGCTTGAGTCCCACTGTTACCCCAGCACTGCCATATTCACCACCAAGCAACATTCACATCTTTTGGACACTTTCAGAGATGGCGATTCCACCACTTCCGTGGGCAGCCTGTTCCAGTGTCCCATCCCACAGCAAACCTCAGTTCTGTGAGGCAATCTCCAAGGCATGGAAATCCAGATCTTCGAGGCATATGGTGAGAAAGCTGTCTCATGCTTTTCTACAGTCATCCTAACCAACTACGGAATTTCTTGGCAATTTCCAAGGGGAACTTGACTTAGATTTGACCTAAGAACACCAATTCCGTACATTACTGCTGTCCTCCTAATCTCTAGGCTGTAGATTACTACAATATGACCACAAAGTCCGGGATGAAAAGGACAGAGAAGAAGGGAAAGGGAAATCATGAAGTCCTTTGGAAATCACAGAAAGGACACCCTTTCTGCCTGAACCAAGATCAAGAATGTGATTTGTAATGAAAACAAACCTTGCTCTAATAAAAAAGTTGTTGTACAGGAAAAGTGTTTTCCAGTAGATTTAAGAATGAAGTTGGGTAATTTAAACTTTATTTTCTAGGAGTGGAAGGTAAGAAGAGGTAATGGGGGGCATAGTCTACCTCAGTCAGGAACTTGGTAACTTTTTGAGGAGTTCTAAGTTTTGCAAACAAGGGTACCACTATCGAATCAACCATCTAGGTTTTGCAAACGATGGTTGTGTCTCACTGTAACAGGAGCTGCAGCTCTCTGTAGGGGATTTTGGTAGTTCCCATCCAGTTGTCCTGCTGGCATCTGTACACTGTCATTTCCCACATTCTATCTGTACATACCGCATACATCCAAATCAAGCAATTTCCCAGATCAGTTCTTCTACCCAGCTTTTGCAATGGGACTAAAGCTCTGGGGCCAGAGTTGTCCATGTGCCATCTGCACCTTGATTGAAAGAATTTAAAGGATCCATGTTACATTTACCCTCAAGTTTAAAGTTTGCAACCCCTGTTCCTCAGCCCCAGTTTATTTCTGCTTGAGGTTCCTAATTTATTTCCAAATGATAACTTTCCATAAAGCACCTGTGCTAACCCTAACTGAAAGTAACCCCAAGTCATGTGGTACTTTCACAGTGGCCGATCAGACAAGGCAATTGCTCACTGAGTCCATGCCCTAATATCTGTTGATCTTCGTAGTAATTATTTGTAGTACAGCCATTTGATAACAATTTTTTGCAGTAAAGCCTTATCCTGTGTTCTCTGTACTTAGCTCTGCTTTGTACAAAGCTCTGCTTTGCAGCATCTTCCTGGGTTGTCTTAAGATGCTTTGGCAGATTTTTATTATGATTTTGGTCTCCTCAATTCTGTTTATTGCAGGAGAACTCATGCATCCCTCAGGACAAACTCAGAGGGGAGCACAGTCTGCAACCACATGAATTTGTGCATCCTCAAGGAACGGCTATAGCAGGGCTCCACCCTGACCAAAATCCCTTCTTCACAGGGAAGGCAGCCCTCCAGTTCTCAAGTTAGTCATTCTGGGCTTGCATGTGTCACATTTACATGGTAGATTTGAACAAAAGCTGTAAATCAAGAGCTGAAACTGCTGTGGTCATCTATGGATCTATATTATATATTTTCATGCAAAAAAAGGAGGCTGCACAATGCTCAGTAACAGCTATTACATCCAACTGTAGACTGATGCAGTTGGAAAAAACACTTCCAAGCATTCAAATCCTTCTCTGGACACCCTTTTAATATTAAGAAATACTAGAAAGTGACATCTGATTAGAGTGTTTTGTTAGTGCCCTGTGTCTCTGAAGTCCAGAAGTGGCAGGGAAAATTGAACAAGTTGAAGTCTGGAGAGGAAAACAAATATCCCTATTTCTGGGAACACTGCAGCTACAACACTTTGTTCTCACTAAATTTGTGCTTCTTCCTTGTGGTTTGTTCTCAGGCTGTTGTTAGCCTCTTCTCAGACCAATATAGTATTTCTATTTCACATCCCAAACAAACCAAAAGAAAAACCAGAAAACACAGCACATACTAGGAGAGAAGAAAAAAGAATGCGCGGGTGGTCATTGGAAAAAGTTGTTGAGCTTCCATCATGATAGGTTTCCAAAAACCCAGCTAGACATGGTCCTGAGCAGTCTGACCCTGCTTTGAGCAAGAGTTGGACCAGATAATCTCCAGAGGTTCCTGCCAACCTCAGTGACGTGTGGGCACAAGGAACTATTTCCAGCTCCTTGCTGTATGCAGGTGTTGGGCAGCATCCTTAACAGCTAAAAAAGCCTGTGCAGAGACTTCCAGAGCCTTTAGTTGGCCTCTGGTAGAGCCTGACACGAAGGAAGTCCCAAAGTACTGGAGATCTATGAGCCTCTGGGGCAGTTCTGGCTAAGAGCTGTGACAAGCTGATTTTTTTACCATAAAGGACAATTTCTGAACAATGTTTGCTCTAATGAGTAATAAATTAGGCTCTTACAAGTAAGGATTATTGACGTTTTAGTAGAAGTGCCATCAAAAAGGATTCATGTTAGGTAGTTTGGGTATTCAAGTGACAGAATTAGATTATCTTGGTCCCTTTCTTCCAAGCCAAACCACTCTGTGGAGTCTAAATCCCACATGTAGTCTATGAGAGACTGGCTGATGTGCCTACCACTCTCTGAAGGGTTCAATGATAGCCCAAAAAGCCCATAGTCCTAATCACCCACTCCCAGTTGGGTGATGAGAGTAGCTTTTCTAAATCCATTTAATAAAGGAAGCTACAGAAAACAGGATCACAGAAAATTTCAAAACTGCTAAAAATACAGAGCTGGAAAGCTGATGAAAACACCAAAAAACCTAAAAAAACCCACCCAAAACCCACCCAAAACCAAACAAAAAAACCACTAAAAAAAACAATCTGTTTTTCAAATGAGGCCATGGATTGAGCAAAACTAAAATCATATGAAATTTTGAGTAGGACCAGATCTGGAGTATTTGTTGGACATTTTTAACAGTCATCACAGAATCATAGAATGGTTTGAGATGGAAAGGACCTTATAAATCATCCTGTTTCAACCCACTCCTGTGGGCAGTCCTGGGCTTCAAAAATGATTCAAGAGCATTTGGTTACTCTTCAGTCCACAGTGCTTAAAAACTTTGTAGTAGCTTTTCTGCACCAAATAATTCAAAGACTCTTTTCTCTAGAATTAATGAGCAAGTTCCTAGGTATGGATTTTTCTATTTTAACACTTCAGCAACTTTTCACCAAAATAAGAGTGAAAACACCGCCCCCGCAACCCATCCAAGATGACTAAGCATCTCCATATGCCAGTCGTAGCTTTACATGCCTCAAGGTACCACCAATTCTCGTTTTTTTTTTGTCCCCACAGTTTAAATCCTTAGCGTACCAATGCAACTCTCAATTCATTGCCAGTGTTGGAGATTTCAACCTGCAGCATCTGTGCTGGTCAGAGAGAAAAGACTGCAAATGACAGAAAACAGTATACCCCTTGTCAATCCCAGTTAATCATCCTCCATCTTACTATTGATTTTTTTTCCAAGTGTACTTTTCTTTTTTCTTTTTTTTTCTTTACTGTCAGAGTGTCAAAGTCCTGGCACAGGTTGCCCAGAGAACCTGAAATCAATCACTTCTCATAGAAACATGAAAAGCTTTCAGATGTTTAACAACTTGCTGTCTTCAAAGAACTGTCAAATAGTCCACTGTAGTTGTCAATACCTTTGCTCCAATCATCACTAAAGAGGCAAACAAAAGTCTTACATAAACCATCAGAATGAACTGGACCAGAACTCAATATAGTGAATGTGTTGAATTCACCTTAGGCCATTTCTTGGTATCTATTCTTGGCTGGGGAGAGCATATACCTTCACCTAAAACTGAAACTGTAAACTTAGGGCAATGTTCTTGGTCATAAGTGCTTAAGAAAAATCTTGTTCTGTTACATTCTCATGGCTTTCCAGTCCTAGATATGCCAGGGACACTCAAAGCACCGCAAGAGCCTAGGTGACAATGAAAATTTTATCCAAGTCAGAAGAGCTGTGTGTGTCACCTGCTTTGGGCCTTTCACAACTGGGTATGAAAATACAGACCATTCCTTACACTGACTTATGCAAAGCACAACAGACTGTTCACTGCCAATAACATCAATATTAAGCCACTTTTTGTCATTCTGTAGCAATGTGGAACTTGCATAACTTAGATTGTAACTTGTTCAGTTTTGTTGATGGCTGTGATTTCATTAAAATAAGAGTAAAAACTCCTGAACAGTTATCAAAACCTGAACTACCTACAATGACAAGCTGACAGGGTTATCATTTAACTAAAGAAAGAAATGTGGAATGTTTCATTTATAACATATTATTCTCTTCAACCCTGTGCACTATGGACAGCAGAACCCAAACCAATACTTATGTCAATATAAAGGTAACACAAAAATCATTAGTTTCATAACCCACTATTCCAGTATTTGCATGTCAAATTTATCAGAACACTTCTCCACAATTATAAATGACATTATTTTGGAACTAATGCTGATGGAAAAAGAAAACAGAAAGAAAAAAGAAGTATGTGAAGGTTCTAGTGACTTAATTTATAAGATAACCGAGGTTAGAGAAAACCAAGAGCCCCCTCTAGGGGTTACTGCGAGTTCTAACATAGGTGGGTACTCAGGACAGGTAGGATAAATGGTTTTTAGGGTTTGTATTTTTTAGTTTGAGTTACCCCAATTGGAATCTAACCTTAACTAACTATAATATCAACAGTAAAATGACAGCTTAAAAAAAAAGACTGACGCAAAAAGCTGTATTAGACTTTGGATGAAATCTACTTACAGTAGTACTTCAGCACCAAAACGTGGGCAGTTAGGCTTATACATGTATATACAATTAAATGATATGTCAAAGTCATAAAATGCTTAGTTATTTATAATGAAATCTATACAAAACAGTTAAAAACATGGTTTTACATACATTTTGGAAAAAAAAGTATTGTCTTGATTACCAGAATGTATTAAAACTGGTTCTCTTGTCCCATCTGAACCCAAACCACTCTCTGTTACTTGTAACTATCACAAAACCCCAATGTATTGCTTCAACAAGCCAAGGCATAAGGCTAATTTTGGAAATCTACCACTGTATATCCATTTAAGCTTTTAAGCTCCCCAAATGGTCAACTTTAGAAACAGCATGTAAGAGTAAAATACAGATTTTTAAAAGTCTTAGCTCACTTCTAAATTCTGAAGTTCAACTTGGAAAGATGTTGAACTATTTATCCCCAATTTTGAAAAACTGATTAATAGCAAAAGACACCTCCTTCTTCCTGGTTACTACAATTAATACAACTGCCTGTTTCACAGGAACTTTTCCAACAACTTTTCTCCCTTTAAATTTTATATTTAAATAAATAATCAAAGGTTAACAGAGTAGCTGAGCATTTTGTGTGCTTATGGCACAAAGAAATGCCTCATCTACCATTACCCTACTTCTTGTAAAGCATGAAAACAAAACTCCACTAGCAAATCCACTTTGCTACGAGTTAGTGATTTATTTTGCTTATTTCCAAATATTCACCAACAAGAATTTAAAAAATATATATTTTTAGGCTTCTGAAAAAAATTTTTAAGTGAGCATGAGTGCAAGAAAACTAACCAATTCCAAAATTCCTAGGGCTTTTCCAGCACTGTCAGAGACAGTTTTTCTCTCACATGCTATTTGAAAATAAAAATATTTATTAAATGTTTTCTCTTTTATTATTTTTTGATGGTGTTTTGCTCAACAGCTAAAAAGACACAGCAAAATTATGATCCCTTTTCATTGAAAGCTGTTTCAGTGTCTGGGCAAGGGCTTCAATAGCATAAGCTGTAGAATTCATTGCAGATTCATTTTTGAACAGGAGTACATTCCACTATCAGATTTACTAAATCTCGGTAACTACATCTTCTCTTCTTTTTTTTTTTCCAAAACAATTTTTAAGATGCAGCTTTTGCAATATTGTCTTGTTAAAACACACTGATGCTTCAAGAGTCCAATGAACAATTCTAATAGGCAAAGTGCTCTAAGACATCACAATAGAAGGGCATCTTGGATACTCAAAATCCCAAGATATTTTAAAGTGCACTCCAGTGTCCCTATTCCTTAGGATTGTTCAGCAGAACTTTGAGAGGGGCTGGGCTCAGTGCCATCCTCAGTGCTACTGTCCACATCTTGCTCCATTGCTGTCTCCTCATCATCGAGGCGCTGGCTGGTGAAGTTGTTGAGCTCCAGGAGCCCACTGGGTTCCACCACAACATTGGAGCTGGAGTGACAAGGGATGGAATAGTGAGGGATAGTCTGAAAGAAAGAAAATATTTAAGTTTAACGAACAATTTTGAAGGTAAAGGCATCTGTGCAAGCACAGGTATTCATGGAAAAGGGATTATTTGGTTTCCAAGGGCAATTTTCCCTAACTAAGGCTTCAAAGCACCCTTTCACTGGATTGGGTTGTGAAAGGTAGAATTTGAACGATCTTGCTCTCCAGGCAGTGATCTTGGCCTTTGATCTTCCCTAAAGGTCTGTGACGGCATAGCCAATGCCCATCATCCACCACTCCACAAACACAAAGCAGAGATAGTATTTTCTTCAGCCTTATCTTTTTCAGACAAGACATGCTGATAAAAGAATAACCTGAGTTAGAATGACTCACAAGGACCATCAAGTCCAACTCCTGGCCCTGCACAGGACGACCCCAAGAATCCCACCAGGTGTCTGAGTGCACTGTCCAAGCACTCTGGGAGGACTAACAATGTTTTATGTATACAACAGAGTACAAGCTCTGATCCTGCTCAGAGCTGCAATTCAGAGGCTGAGGAAACACAATAGCTATTTATTTCTAAGATTATTATTATTATTACTATTATTATTATTGTGTATTTTTGCTTATACTTTCATAGGTTAGAAGCTAAATCTGTGACAACTGAAATTCTGGGCAATATTTGACTTTTGAAACAACTCGTAGCATGCCACAATGATAAACAGTAAAAATTCTCGAAATATACAGCTTTGAAGTAAAACAGAAATCTATCTTTATCTATTTAAGGAGAACTAAAAATGAATACAAAACTGGTAATTTCTACAAAAGAGAAGTTAGCCCGTAAAGACTTCACAAAGTAGCATGAAAAATTCGAAACCTCTGTACACAAATTGTTTCCCGCATCAGAAGCATTTTCACTGTAACACAAGTATGATACATATTAAAACAATTTCAATCCACGCTACCATTTGTGTGAATATATGCAATGCCAACTTGTCTACAAAGATTCACATTTTACCACTTGGAAGACTTAAATTATCTCCTCAGCTGACATTCTGACAACTTATTGCAACATAAACCATCATATTTAAAGGCAGCAGAATCAATGAAAATATCAAGCATAGCAGTTAGGCAATGATTCAAAGCATTTAGGTTAAAGATCAATAGTAATTTTATCTCAGGAGTGGCAAGTCTGATCCTAAGTGAAGTTAAAAAGCTTTTTTCTGATTTCAGACCTTATTTGCTGAACTTTTGTGTTGGGGTACACTATGTGCTGGAAGAGAGATAGGCCCTGAGGGCCGGAGAAAGAGCCTCGTTCTCAGAGCCGGAGGTGACCCTGGGATTACAGCCAGGTCACCGGGGATGGGCTGAGAGAGGATTGTGGGTTTCTGGACAGTGTTGGGCCTATGAGACGAGATAATTGTAGTTTGTGACCTTACAGGGTATCGTTTACCTTTGACCATAATAGGCAATGTCTGGGAAATAGCCCAGATGATTGGGGGACACTGAGGTGAACATCTTTCCTGTTTATATGATGCGATATCCTGTAGGTACTGGTATTTAAGGGAATTTCTGATGCGCACCTTTTCCACCATGTGTGCAGAGTCCATGCCCATGTGTGATTACTGCACTTTTGCAGTAAGCACAACCCTAATATGTCATTAATTTTATACTCAGAAGCAACTTTAACAGATAATGTAAAAGATTCTAGAACATAACTCCATACTAAGTGTTGAAGCGGTTTTAAGCATTTCAAATGAAAATACTTTGTAAAATGAGATGAGCTTGGTTGTTTTCTTAACAGAAGAAGGAAGACACTGAGGACAGAGTGAATGATACAGTACTAGAGAAACCTGAGCCCAATTAAGAAGAATTTCACTTCAACGTAGCAATCAGTTGCAAGCTAAGAGTAGAAACAGAACCAAAACCTGGGGAATAAACCCACAAGTACTCAAACATCATTCAGTGACTATCATGGCATCAGACATGTGTTTGCTCTGCTCAATCTTTGCCTTATTTGCTCTGTCTTCTCTTACCTGGACAACAATTTCTGATGAGCTTTCTTCAGCTTTCTTTTGTGATATATTCTGAATGTGTATAAACTGGTTTGTTGGAGGTATTCCTTGTGCATCGAGTTTCCTCTCTGTTAAAGTAGGACCAACAGCAGGAGGACTTGAGCTGGATTCTGCATGTGTCTGTTGCTGGGGGATGGAAGGTGCCGTCATCCCTACTGCAGCCACCCTCAGGCCCTGGGTACAAGGTGACGACTCTGCTTCACTAGCAGGTTTACTAGTGGACGTGGCCTTGTTTGGGGGATCCACTATCGTATGTTCTATGTTTGCATCAATCTGAGCTTCCACCATAGACACTCTCAATATATCTGCTACTGCTGTCTCCGTGGATGCCTGCATGGGAAATAGGCTGGTAACCAGCAATGCCAGTTTGGGCACAGAACTGCCACCTGCTACCTTTGAAACAGAAGGAGGCTCATGCCTCTCTAAAGTTATCTCTGTGTTGCACCTGAAAATCAAATTTTTGTTGTGCATATTACAGGTAATATTTTTTTAACTGAAATCCTAATCAGTATTTCCAAGGACAGAATGGCACAAACAACATACTTGCTATTAGGAAGACAATTGAAACTCAGTGTATTAACAAAGGAATTAGCAATGATAGGGCAACAGTTAATTGAAGCCTGGGGAAAAGCAGCATTTTAGTCTGCTATATAAGGATTGTAGCAGTATAACACCACAGCAGCCTAATTTTCCTTTGGGATTTACAGCCCCATGGGATGTTTGCTAGTTTTCACATCTATTCCTAAAAGGGCAAAAAAAAAAAATTTTACTTTTCTGGAGTTACTTAAAATAATTTTTTTTTCCATGTTCCTCAGTCTCTACCTTTTTCCCTCCCAAGGAAAATCAAATTACTCCTGTACATAAAAGCCATACAAATTCAGTAAGATGTGAACTACAAAGGAAGAGGAACAACGGAGAGCCTTAGGAGACTGCAGTATATTCATATTTATTTCTACGGAAATAAAAAGTGCTATGGGAATGGAAATTAATAATGTGTCATATCTAAAAATTAAAAGAAAATAACTAGGGACAAATTCCATGCACCAGTGGTGGCTGAAATTAATAAAACTGTCCAACAAAACACGTTTGTGAGCTCTATGGATTTTTCCCCTATAACATGTGCTTCTCTCTCCTAGCGTCAACCTTCTGATGGGGTAATTACTACCAGCGGAATGAGGTATTCTCTCTTGCCAGGACAAAACACTGCTACAGCGACAGGGTCGGTGTTTTATTTTTTTTCCTTGAACAGCGACGTGTATTTTGCATGCTATCAATATTCCGTTACCTGGCTTGCTGGCTGTTTCTCTGAAGAGGCAGGTAGCTGCATTTGACTCTGGGGGGGCTGGGGTTGCACGTAGATTTTTTGTGCCGTTGGTGCCTGTTGCAGTTTGGGCAGCTGCTGCGTGGTTTTTACTGCAAGCACCTGTACTACAGTTTGCTGCGGCTGTGCCACTAAGGTAGGGAGTTGCCTTTCTTTGGCCATCATATGGTGTGGGGGGTGCTGTGCATCTGGTTTGGTCTGTGCTTGCTCTTGCTGCAGGGGTGTTAGCTTTTGATGCCTTATGGAAAGTTGGGGCATTTGTGGGAGTTTGTGCTGAATTTGATCAGCCTGCAGGTGGATTGTTTGCTTCTGCTTAGTCTGGAAACACTGCAGAGTTTTCACTTGCAGTTGAGTCTGTTCCAGCTGCGGCTGACTCAGTTTTTGCTGCTTTTGTGCCTGTGATTGTGTCAGGGCAGATCTGTAGAACAGGCCAGTCTGAGGATCTAAGGTGTCCATCTCTTCCACTTCTCCTTCCTCAGTTCCAAGTTGTTCACTGTGTTTGGTAAATGCAGTGTGACTACTTAAGGCCTTAAGAAGAAGAATTTAGAGCAAGTTAATAAAGAGAAATATAAGAATACACAATCTAGAAATACTTTTTAATGTTTCAAATGGACTACTTTAACTTTTTTTACCATTACAGACTCCCAATTCATGTATAAAAAGATACTCTTACATGGATATTTCACAATATATAAGCAATCAAGAGCTATTACTATCATGTTAAAACTCAATGTGAGAGTTTTATATGTATATGTACATCTCTATGTGAGAACACAACTAACCCTCAGTGGGATTATGTAGGTCTCGTTTGTGTCAGACTGAGGCTCAAAGCTTCCTAAGGTTGCCTGGCAGTTGGATATGAAGCAGCAGGTGGCTGAGCCAGTAGCTCCTCATTAAAGCAAGAGTCTCTCTGCACAATTGATTTTTATTCTGCCTCTTGAAAGCCTAGTCATCTTCTCTATGGTTTCTTCTCCAGGGCCCCATATTACTACAGGCTGTCCTGTTTCAGCAGAGATCCTCTCTTCTCCTTCCCTTCTCAAAACTATTGCAGTTTTTCTTGGGCATTACACAAACATTTGACTTTTTGAGGGAACAAGCAATCTATGCTTTGTAAACCAAAATGTGTAAATGTACTGACAAATGGTGTTAGCAAGATGAAGCAGCCTAATCCCACACCTGTGAAAATATACTGCCTGACATGGGTTTATAACTCTAACACAGTGCTGTTCTGGACTGCAGCTGAAGCTCCCACAAGTTAAAGCACTGCAGAGTTGAGCAGGTCCTGATCAAAGTCATTCAAGTGGCTTCAGCAAGATTTGACAGGAAGCTGCACTGTTTGTTTGAAGTGTTTGGGATCCCCACAGTACTGATCTAAATGTGATCTGAGTTTTTGATTCAGAGTTTTCCTATTCACAAACTAAAGCCCTCAAATGGAAAAGACACTGTGTGCTCTGTGTACTGACCAGATTCCATTTCAGCCCTCTTCCCCCTACACTACCAACATAAACTAAGGAGCTCCGGCTGCTGCAATACTACAACCACCCTCACCATCGAAACACAATCACAGAATGGTTTGGGTTGGAAAAGACCTTAAGGAACATCTAGTCCAACACGCCTGGCATGGGCAGGGACACCTTCCACTAGACCAGGTGGCTTCAAGTCCCGTCCAACCTGGCCCTGAACACTTCCAGGGATGCAGCATCCACAACTTCCCCAGGCAACCTGTGCCAGTACCTCACTACCCCTACAGTAAAGAATTTGTTTCTAATATTTAATCTAAACCTCCTCTCCTTCGGCTTATGGCTATTGAAGCAATATTAAAATCATTAATTTGGCTGTATGCTGAACATTTTTGGTGGCAGCACCATGATACATACTTTCAGAACAAGCCCCAGTCCTATGTAATTTATATGACCTACTGCTGTTTATAGACTGCTGAGAAGAGAAAGGATCCAACCTGCTGCATGATATGGGTAATGGCACCGGTAGAGGATGCAGGAATAGATTTCACCACAACAGATGTCTGCGTTGCTGTCTGCGACTGAGCCACGTGCTGCAGCAGAGTTCTCTGGGGCTGAGATGACTGGTGGGGCTGGGACCGATGACTGACTGAAAGTAAAGAGGTCAGTGGCACTTCTCCAGAACTAACTGCAGGAACTTCAACTGTTTGCTTTGCAGTTAAGCTTCAACTGAAAGCATACATGAGTGAAAAAGATCTCAGTATGAAAAATGTCTTTCACTGTGCACTAGCATCAACCTTAATGGATAGATCTATTCTGAGAAACCTCTTAAAGCAGCAACTCAGGGGTTTTGCTTTTGTCTGTTTCCTAAGTAACCACACTTGGTCCAAACCTCTTCTGGCCGCCCTTTCCCAATACACCAATTCTGCAACTTGATGTTCAGCTGTGTTCTTTATACAGCACCAGAATATTGCTAGAACACAAGTTATTCTGTGGTTTTTACTCTGTTAAAAGCACCTCTGCAATTGACTGCAGTTAAGAACAGCAAGCCTTGCTCACCAGATTTCTACCACTGGTAAACTGCACACAATGCTCCCCAGACCATAGGCTAAATTTGAAAGATTAGCACACAGAAAATGTTTGGGTATTATTAAAGCAAGTGAGGCTGATCAGAAATGATAGATCAAAAAATGGAGACCTTGTTATGGGTCTATGTCACTTCAGAGAACTGATCTAGCTTGAGTTACAGAGCTATAATGATAGGTCTGTAATTAAACAGTGGACTGACAGAAAAATTATGTGCTGCTGAGAAAAAAACCCCAAAAAACCCATTCTATATTGCAGTCACTGCTAAGATATGAATCCAAATTATTTTATACCTGTCCATACTAATATGCAAATATTTGTGTAACCTAATTTCTTAGTTACAAAATATTTGATCACTGAAGGAGAACAAGCAAAGTTCAAACTCAGTTGTAACATAACTTTAGAAGTTTCTAGTGACCTTCCTGAATGTTTAAAGAAAGGTCAAATTTTGAATTAATATGTTATTTTTACTTTCTCACTCCAAAAAAATTGGTTTATATCAATACTGGCCTGCATGCTGTGCCAGATTTATCCTGGATATCTCCCAGCAACTCCTACACAATTGAAAACTTAGTTAAAAAATAAAGTTTCTAACCTATATGGTTGTGTAGATATTCTTCCGAATGTGAACCAATACAGTGTTGTCTTCCTGAGTCTGCAGACAGACAAAAAGTGGTGACACTAAGATGTGTGAACTGCTCCCTTCATCTCATGGGGAAGCACACGCTGAATCCCAGTTCCCAAATACTCAATCCTCTGGTCTAGGCCCATGCAGAACATTTCACAACAGACTATAGATTCTTTACTATCTTATGAGTGAATTTTTAGCAGAAAATATAGCTATGTGGGTTACTGATAAATTCAGAGAAGCACAAATTAAACCAAAAAGAAACCCATTTACTTGCATTCCCTGGCAATGTTCAGAGAAACTGGGGGAAGGGACAAAAACCTAAGTACAAAATAACCAGTTTAATGCTGCAGCAGAACCTGCTGCTGCCAACTCATAGGAGCCTGCACTTCTCTGGTAGATTCCCACATTTCAAATCAATGTTTACAGAAATCCTAATATTTAAAATAGTATCTCCATATTGCCAGGAAATTTTTAGCCTTTGTACTTTGTATGGCTTCTAAGCTGAAAAGTACTGAAGTCTACAAAGACACTGACTGTAAAAGGCCTTCTTGTACATCAACTTACACAGCAAGACCCATCAAAAACCGGAACCTTGAAGAGAAGCTCAATGCACAGTATCTGCATCAGTGACAATAACCGACTGCTAGTTGGAAAACACCTTAACACCATTTATTATACTTTGGAGTTTGTTTTAAAAGAGATCGAAGGGAGCAAACATTCAAAATTGAAGCTAGATACACTAAGTGCTATTTAAAGGGATAGTAATAACATCCTCCCAGCTCCAATTTCACACAGCTTAGGCCATTTAAGGGATGGGAGCAAAGGGAGGAGGTACAGAACAAAATGAAAACATCAGATTAGACATTTAGCACTAAAACCACTGGAAATACAGATATGTGCTAGTACAGTTTAATACAATTAGTTTTATTTCTCTCTTCCAGTAATATAGAGACCAACAATGTGGGTTTAAGAAATTAAAATAGAAAATACATCATCTGATCCTTTCATGTATGCATGGGAAGTGGCTCACATCTACTGTTCTGGGACAGTAGGGAACATTGGAGAGACAAGAGAAAGGACTTACACAAAATGGATGTCCAAATACGAGGAGTCAAGAATTTAAAGAGATTAATTTGAACAACTTATTTTAAAAGTGCAAATGTATTAGTTCAAAGCTTTCTAGCAAACTAAGAAACTGAGGCTACATTAGCATGCTAAATGCCTACCTGGCTTTAACTCAGGACTAAAGGGATTTTAATAAACTCAATGTCTGACTCCTTTCAGTATGTACAAAAACTAGGCTACTGTTCCTGTAGCTTCATTTTCTACTTTTTCCTTACTGGACACTTTCCTTTAAGGGTGGTGGGACAGTCTGTCTTCTACACCCACTTGAAAATCTACTCAAGTGGGATATCCTGAAGCAACCACCCTTTGTTTCAGTTAGAAACATTTTCCCCTATGTTCCAGCAAAGCAGATGCAATCTCTGTCCCTTGCACAGGGTCTCAGGAGTGGAAGAAAAGACTTGTTTCCTCTAGAGAAAATTTCAGCAAAAACATAAAAGTGAAACCTATTGTAAGAAAACTCCAAAATTAAGTCCTCAGACTTCAACTGCAAAGCCACCCTCACACTACCTTAGCCACTTACCAGTTGTAATATATTCAGCTACTAGTTCTGACTCTACAACAGCGATTGAAGGACTTTCTGGAGAATGCCTCTTTTCTTGAGTCATCTGGATTGGGACAGCCATTTGGCTTAAGTCAATGGTAGGCTGCCTTGGCTTTGATTCCAACTTTTCCTTCACTGCTTTAGAAGAAAAGAAAAGCATAAAATCAACCTCTAATATATAAATCTTCATAATAAAATAAACCTACAATATAAATGCATCAGTTTAAATAAATATAGTGAATGCTGTAGAATAGAGGCAAACAAACTGATACAGGATAAAAAGGAAGGAATCAAGTTGATTCAAGACAGGTGCTTTTCAATTACAAAACTTATCACAACAGGCTGCTTAAGCAAAAAATAACCTCTAAAGTTATCCTAAACAATCTCACGGGTTTTCAGACCTGTTGTCTGCTGAAGTTCCAGCAAAGCTTTTATCGTGGAAGTAGCTGACTGAGATTCATTGGATACGTCTTGGTAAATTATTGTAGGGCTTGTGTCCACAGCAATTTCATGTTCTGACCAATCTTGACTTCTTGAAGCAATCACATGGACTACAGGCTGAGAATCTGTTTGCAAAAAAAAACAAAGGCACATCATAGAATCACGGAATGGTTTGGGTTGGAAGAAACCTGAAAGCTCATCCTGTTCCACCCCCCTGCCAAGGGCAGGGACACCTTCCACTAGGCCAGGTTGCTCCAAGCCCTGTCTGACCCAGCCTTGGACACTTTCAGGGATGGAGCAGCCACAGCTTCTCTGGGCAACCTGTGCCAGTTCAAGTCATCATAGAACCATTTTGGGTTGGAGAGCTCTTGTCCAACATCTTGCTTTCAAGCAGGGTGATAGTTCAAAATTTTACCAAATTACACATTACTTACTAGTTTTGAACATTGCCAAGGATGCATACTCTCATTCTGCAACACTTAAGTTTCTATTTCAATTGATTCTTGAAGTAAAACACTGTTGATGTTATGAACAGTTTCCAGCAAAAAACCAAAAGTTCTCTGTCTTAGTTTTTTGTAAAAGATTTTGTTTGAAAAATCAGAGTTCCACAGGTTTCTTTGTATGTTGAATTTGCCTTGGATTGAACTTTCTTCCTAGAAGGTTTTAGCAGTTCAGGTGATCAGCATGTATTCAGCATTCTGAACTAACAGCACCTAAATTTTGGTAAGTTGATTGAATCTTCAGAGCTTTATTAAAACTTACTTAAATGGCTGTATAGACCAACAGTTACAAAATTATACAGAAAAGGTACAAAGGTCTCACTGAGACATTTGCTTTTATTTGCTGTAGTGATACATACCAAGGTCATTTCTGAACACAGGTTGGAGGTTGTTTATGCCCTATTATTCACGCTCCTCTTACACACAAAGAGCTGCATCTGTATCATGGCTTGAAGCCAGGGCAGAATTCCCATCAGGACTGCATGTCTGATATACGTCCTGATGCACATACACATGTCTATAAAAGGACCAAGATTTGTGTTGGTCCCATGACAGCTTTCAGCCATGCAGCAGAGAGATGCTTCAATACGCTCTATAAAGACAGTGGCAGAGCATGGACTGCCAAAATAACCTCCAAAACCTGCTACCCTGCCTATCTCTGGCAGACTCTCCAGGAAGAGGGAACAGGTTGTATTGCAACAGCAAGTTGGAGCCCAGCAAGACATCTTTATCACCACTTTTCAGGAGAATTAAAAGCATATAGTAAGTAGCTCAAAAGAAAGAAAAACATAAAAGTAAGGGAACAATGGCACTTCACTGCAAACAGATGGGGTGAAACCTGTGCTAGAAGGAGACACACAGAGCTCTCTGGAGCTGGCTGGCATTCTTGGAAGACAGTCCACTCATACATTATGTGACACCAACACAGACCTTGAGAGCTCTGGGAAGACTCTGTAGAAGAAGAGCTACTGTCAGTGTAGGTTTGTGGTTCTTCTTTCACTTCTGGGAGAGAAGAGTTTCCTGTCTCTGCTACCCTTGATGCCTGCTGTAACGTTTCAGTCACCAGCTGTCTGGTTTGTTCACTCACAACTGTTGCTTGAAATGTCACTGGCTTTGGTTTTATGAGGACCTAATTAGAAAGGTAAATTTTGTTTAAAGTAAAAGCACTCAAGAAAACACATCTGAGCAATCAGAGTACAGGGTGCCACTCAGATCTATTTAATATACTGATACACTAATATACCACCTACATAATATTAATATTTTATTTACAAAAGTCTACTTGTAAATTCAGCAACTTTGATTATTAAACCACAAAGCCCAAGTAAATGGCAATGCACAAGGACGTACTTCTCACTCAGTAATTTGACGTACTGAACACAATAAACCACTAAACAGTTATTTTTCAGGACTAGCTAAAACTAGTGTGATAAGAGAAGGCTACGCAAGTGAGCTGGAACATGCACTGCACTGATAAGGACAAGCACTTCCACAATAAATACAGTCTTGAACAATCAAAACACACAAAATGTTATATCTGATAAAAGCTTAGTTCTTTCAAATACTAAGTGCAGCCAGAGAAAAAGCTGAAACTGAAAGCATCCAGAAATAAGCCAGGTTCTCTGTATACAGCCCCACCAACTACACAAGGTTGTAGGGACAGCCTGAACAAGTATTAAGCAGAAAATAAACTTCAATAAAACCTCAGATCTGATGGATGACCTATGTCCAGACTCCGTATCTTTATTTCTCAGGGTCTGACCATTAGCTGTAAGATGTAAACAAGTATCTGGAGCCATGGCAGACAGTTTCAGCTACAGAAAGGGCTTGGTAAATCTTTTTGGCTTGCTCTAGGCCTCCAGGAAAAGCTAACAAATGCAAATACTGTGCTTGAGACATGAGAATTGAGGCCACCTCATTACATTAAGTCTCATTCCCTATATATATATATTAAACCATAGATATATATTAAACCTGGAACAAATGAGGAAACACATTGAAAAATTATTTACTTCCCATTAAAATTTAGGGGTACATTCCAAGACAGAAAGGGGTCCTCACTGTACCTGTGTTTTCCCTTGCTGACCATAAACAATTTTAGTTGGGATGATTTTGGTGGCTGGCTGGACCGTGGACCCTATTCCTTTTGGCTGTGTAACAATCATTTTTGTGATGGGTCTTGTGGCAGTGATGATAGCAGGTTTTGCTCCTGCTGGCACTGCCTGAATAGTTTTCTCCCCCTGTAGAGAAGTCAAAGTTCACAGGTTAACTTAATGAAATTGTTCAGTGAGACCCAATTCTCTAAAAAAAAAATACAGTTATATGTGAGTGTGTGTACCATGAAATAAATCTGCTGCTACAACTACATTTATTTGATACAAAATACATTAGAAGATCAAGAACAAAAGAACCTATGGTTCTGAACGAAAAAAGTTACCAAAATCCACTTTTCCATTACCTTACCTTTTGAGCACCTCTGAAGGGGTGAATAAAAAGAAGTAACTAAAAGACATGAAGTTTTTTAAACTGGAACTTTCTCCAAATCCTTCACAAATGTTTTTTAAGACCACCAATTTCTATTAACACTAACTTTGGCAAGGCAGCTACAAAACTTGAACTGAGATTCTAAAAAGAAATTATTTAAATATAGATTTCTATACTGTCTTCAGGACCAATACATTAATTATGTATGGCCTTTTTTTAAACTAAAAGTTCTCTTCAACAAAAAATGCAGGTTCACAGCTGTTTCACAGGAATCATTTGACTATGGAATAGTGTTTACAAATGACCAGACTCTTGATAGCTTAAGAAGAGCAAAGACATTGACCATGCTTTTTTTAAGCTCTGCACAGTAACAAACCAAGTGAGTAACAACATTAGTAGCCAGTTCCTACCAATATCCATTAAATAGGTGGAAATCCCCCAAACTATACTCGTTTCAAAAATACCAACCCATTCTGGTAGCTACTGTTGTGTAACATCATAAGATTTCCACTTCTCTGCAAATACACCTTTAATTCTAAAACTAGGAAAGTTCAAAACTGAAAACAAAAATCATAAAAGATTTTTAAAAAACCCTCAGTAGTTCTGCTACTCAAGCAGCCTTTTAAATTTTACAGGACTATGGCATTAAATCTCACAGTTTTATCTAGGAACATCGATAATTTTTATTTACTAGTACTTACAGGTAAGCTCAGCTGATGCCAGAAACTTGATTTTATTCTTGGGTATACCTCAGGTTATCAAAAAAAAATTTCCCCAGTATACAATACTCAGGGCACAGGATGTCACAATGTTACACACCACATAAATTGAAAGTGGTTCCCCTACTGTGAAGACACAGATTATTTCTGCCCTTTATACCCAAAAGACAAATGGTTGGAGATGCAAGTTATTAACACAGGACTCTGGTTCTCACTGGAGTAAACAGGCTAAGATTCTAGTTATTTTAATCTCCTTAATTGCTTCAGGAATACAAAATCTTCATCCATAGAAAAAAAGCAAGTTCACAACTTTGTATTTTCCTTTAACTTTGAAAACATCCTCAGTTTGCTTTAAGCATGGAATCATATTCTGCAAACCACAGTCACTTTCCAAACATCCCTGACATCAAGGCATGCTGGATCTGTTAAGGAGCTCATGCACAGTTTGCTTTTAATCAAGCCTTTAGCAGAATGAATGCAGCAGCCACCACACAGCTTGCCACTTGGCTCTCCATTTGAGACTTGAAACAATTGCTTACCCCAGCATTCAACAGTGTTGTGACAACATTTTTGCCTGGAAGCCCTTGAATTGTAGTTCCTTTTCCAGTAGTTTTTTGCACAACAATCACATTGGGTTTCGATGTCATTGGAATTGTAGTGATTTTGGTTGTAGTTCCTAAATTTTGGTTGGAAAAGAAATAACGTGCAGTTTATCACATTTTGTATATTTCCTTTCACCATAGAAGTTGGTGAGCTATAGAGGAATCATTATATTTAAATCTGACAGCACATCAAGAAAACAGCAGGATCTGGAATCGGAATTTATGTCACCCAACTCAACATGGAAAGATTAGATGCCAACTTGACAAATCTTTCACCTACAGTAAAAACAGGCGTGCCTAGGGGAACATAATGTATTCTGTATCAGGATAGGCAACCCCTTCTCACAAGTTACAGAGCAGACTGACACAGCTTTCTCAGGCAAACATGTAGAACTTTTCAAAGGCTGGAGTTAGGCTGGGATAAGGACATCACTAATACTCAACTCAAGGTCCTACTTGCACAGACAAATACTCTTCTACAGATGATCTCTGTAGAAGAATCTGCATACCAAGGATGTATCTCCAGTCAAGAGAAACACCAGCTCTTTCTGTTGTAATGTAAGTGATGAGTAGTGAATTGAAAGAAGGAAAAAAGAACAAAACAGTCCATAGAAGTTAAGTTTAGAAGTGTGGGGGTTTTTTGGTTTTGTTTTTGAAGAGCTGTCTTGGCTGTTTCTGTTCCTATGTTAGTATTTATTTAGTTCTATTCCTTGTACCAGGTTTTTAATTACCTGCAGTGACAGGTAATTCTGGTCAGCCTTCCACAGTCTACAAAACTACATACACTGGAATCAGTCACCAATGATATTGGACTGCCACTGCAGTAGCTACTCAGACAGATTTTTATCAACAATTTCTCCTTTCTCTAGAGCAAAGCACCATTCAGTCACAACAGAGCTGCAAACCCAACGATTCCCTTTACTACCTTCTACCCATTAGTCATGCCTGTAGATACTTCACAACATATTTCAGATTAACAATTCTACTAATTCTGGGAAAGGGAAGACATGCTGAGACAGGACTATGATTTATTTAATCCTACTGACTTCAGAGGCATCTAAAGACTGCTCCCTTAGCAAAAACAATTAAGCAAACAAAAAGAAAAAAGCACACATGCTTTCCAAACTTGTGTTCTTTCAGGACAATCATTATTATCCTCATCAGGATCACTCACAGCTTTCCCCACATTAGCTACTCCTCAGAAGAATACTTCCACCTGCGTATAATTCATTAGAAGACGTAGAAATTGTCTTAACAATTCATCATACCCACAACAGGCTCAAAAAAGTTACTTGTTGCCAAAGAAGATGCTGTATCATCACTAAATATAATTTTGTAGAAATCAAAACCTGTAAAACTGCTCTACCAGATTACAGCCCAAGAGTGCGTTTACTGCATTGCTTGTGCAGCACCTTCTGCTGACTGGAGCTGGCTGGTGCCACATCAGGTCTTTGCTAAACAAAGTTAAAGTCCCACACATATACTAAGAAATTGTTAGTGGTATAAGTGTGCTTGGTCTCAGTCCTAAAGATAGGGATCTTTAGAGATGATAGAACCACTGAATGTTTTGGGTTGCAAGAGACCTTGAAGCTCATCCAGTTTCAGGCCTTGTCAAGGGCAAGGGCACCTTCCACTAGACCAGGTTGCTACAAGCCCTGTCCAACCTGGCCTTGAACAGTTCCAGGGGTGGGGCAGCCACAGCTTCTCTGGGCAACCTGTGCCAGTACATAACCAGCAGGGAGAACCAGGGCTGGTCAGCAGACTAACGAAGACAAGCAGCAGGGTCTGCATAAAGCTGGGAGGGAAAGCTTAAGGCCGAACATGGGCTAAAGGCTTACAGTAAAAACAGGCTGCCACTGATAAAATATCAAAATAAGGTAGAGACTGCATAGCTGAATTTAACATATACAGGCCATTTTTTTCTGGCTCTTTGGACATGCAGTGGAACAGAGAAGGGCAGCATTGAGATTATAAAATGCTTTAAATGGGGGCCAATAGTGTTTTCTGATCTTTCTGCCCTCTGTACAACATCCTAGTCCCCCCCACATTTCTCTTTCCTCCCAGTTTTCTGTCACATTTGCTGTTTCCTTCTTAAACACAAGAACTACCACAATCCTTAGGAACATTTCACCTTCAAACTTCTATCTATTACCTTCTTCTTCATGCTCAGCTGTTTTTCTTCTGAATTCTCCACTAAAGGTCCTAAAAACTATTTGAGCATGTAACCCACAGAAAAGCCCTGAACAATTAAAGCAAGCCCAAAGTTACTTTAGAAAGAAAAGTCTTAACAGCAAAGTACTCATATGCCTACCAGAAACAATATTACTGCTGATGATTTTCCCTCCTAGAGTAGCCAGTGATTTTGGTACTACGGTAATGATGCTACCACTTGTAGTTTTCACATAAGTAGCAGCCCCTGGAGTTCCAGCCATCCGAGCCCCCAGAGAGGGGCTCACCGTTGGCCGTGTATATGTTGCTTGAGTTCCTGTTTTAAAGAGAGGAAAAAAAAAGTCATTGGTACAAAACAAACCT
>VXBT01010009.1:1536-25664 GCA_013400235.1 Oriolus oriolus | reverse complement strand
AAAAAAAAGTTCATCGTTACAACACAATCCTCTACTAATATTTGTGGAAAAATATGTTCGTTTAGGAAAAAAGTGTCAGCTTTATTCAAAGATACCCCACCCTGCAATCTACTACCACTCTTCACAATTTTTCTAGCAATTTTTAAATCCACAGAGCAATATTCAAGTATGTACTAAATTTAAATTAATATAATGGTCTTCTGAGGATTTTAACAAATGTTCCATGACAGCCTTATTTTAATTCATGTCCTTGTGCATAAGATTGTAATTTTCAATAGATGTGCAGATTCTGCCTGTAGGTTTGCCTCTTGTTCCCTTAGATGCCCCGGAGTCAGCCATCTGATGCCACAACCAGAACTCATCCCTTCCTCTCATGAATGACACTTCTCCTATATGACAGATTGTTTATAAAGAGAACCACCAATGACTGGCCTAAATAACACCCTTAGAGAAAAATATAATTTACAATGATGATGCTATTTTATGGACTTAGCATACAGCAGCACAAAAGAAGCCACTAAACATAGTATAAATGCTGTTTTTTCAGAAGTCCTTTTCTGGATGGAAAGAGAACTGAGTCCACAAAAGAAACTTGCTCAAAAATAATAACTCAATAGCTACATAAACAGTGAAATTCCATTCTGCTTGTACTGCTGCAGATAGTGCCCTTAATTATGAAAGATCACAGAGGAAAGCAGTTTGTTTTGTCAAGAAAGGTGTGTTCACATCCAAGAGACCCAATACAGATTTTACTAACTAAATGAACTGCAAAACTTCTGGTTTTTTTAATGTACTCAATAATGTATCTGTGGAATACTTTAAAAGTTATAAACAGAATATTAACCATTAGTTTATGCTAAGGACCAAGAGGAGATGGCCTCAGGTTGCGCCAGGGAAGGTTCAGGTAGGATATTATGAAAAAATTGCTCATGGGAAGGGTGGTCAGGCATTGGAAAAAGGTGCCCAGGAAAGTGGTGGAATCACCATTCCTGGAAGCATTCAAAAGCCATGTGGATGTGGCACTTGGACAAAGTTTTTAGGGGTGAACATGGTGGTGCTGGGTAAATGGTCAGACTTGATAATCTTGCAGGGCTTTTCCAACTGTAACGATTTTGTGGTTCTAATATTCCCAGCCCATGCTAAAAAAAACCCAGGAAATAAAGAGTTTTCTGAAAACCAGGATAAAGCTACCTTTTAAGTTTTCCTCGTGCAAGTTTACAATCTGAACAGTCTGAATTATTATCTATTAGAAACACAAATACAATTAGATGCCCAGAAAAACACTGGGAGCTTAAATTTCAATTTACTGGTCTTCTTATAAATTCACTGCAGGACTATGAGCAAGTCACATGTCTTTTGAAGTCAATCTATGCAAAATAGGAATGGTGCTGACCTGTCTGCTTGAGTTAAATCAGTATAAATCATGTAATATAAGGTGCTACAGAAGTGCAAAGTATCTGTATAGGTTGCAAGAAAACTTCCTTTAAATAAACCCAGTGGGGAAGGAACAATGATATTCTTGTGAAACAATTCAAACAGAGGAATAAAAGAGCACGCAGTGCAAAAATCCTGATCTAGAATAAGTAACAGGATTGTGAATGTGCCGTTGTTCCCACTGTTTGGAAGAGATAAGTGCTTTTTTATTAACCCTAAGAAACCATGTTTGATCACCTGTATGTCTGGGTTTACCCTCCCTTCCCTTCTCAGAGGCATAACTTACCAGTGGGAGTAGTGACCAGTTTAGTTGTCATGATAGTCCCATTACTGCTAACCACCATAATGGGTGAATTGCTACTGCTGGGCAAGGTCGCTGTAACTGGTTTGGGAAGGATTTTACTGGGCTGCACCTGTTGAGTGATTATTTTAACACCTAGGAAAGGAGAAAGGTCACTGTTAAAATACAGGCACGATAAGTTACTTTCTGAAATGCTTTCTCAGACCAAGGCCTAGTGGGCAAGTAGTCCCACAAGGCTTCAATTCTGAGCCCATGTATTCTTGATCATGAAAAAAATTATTTAATTTTTGACTTTGTTTTTTTTTTTCCTTAGTTTTGGCTGGGTTTTTTTGTTTGTTTTGCAAATACCAAGAAAGTCATCATCTTTGCCTTTCATGTGCCTGTTTCAATTCCTAGCTACTTCCACTGTCCATTCCATCACTGATTTGTTGATGTCATTTTTAACTTTTCCTGGTCCATGATGCAAAAAACTAGAACATTTCCCAGGAGCCAACAGGTTACAACCAAGACTGAATTGGTTCATATACAATGAACCATGTAGAAGCAAAGTAACTCTTCAGCAATTCAGTCTGTAAATCCTAATGTGTCTTAATTAGCCTAGACAAATTTAACCACCCTGAATAAATTAAAAAACATTTCTGCACAAGGAGTATTAGTGACTGTAAGGAAGCAACTCTGACACTGGCTATGGAAGGTTACTTTAAGTAAACTGCTCTCTTTCCCCTTGATTTACTGGTTATCTTAAAGCCACAAAGAAATCTGGCTTAAGCTATGAGTAGAATCAGTAAGAATGAAGGATGAGGGCACCTTAGTATCACCAGGATTCTGCTCCCTCTCTCTCCATTTTGTGCTGGGGAATGGGACCTCTGTGAGATTCACCTCTCAGTTGCAAACCAGCAGATACACAACATCTGTTCAAAAGTACATCCAGGAGATGTGCATCTTATAATCTGTTCCATGAGGTAAATGCATTGTATTGTGCTGGCCAAATGCCATGGAACACACGGCCTGGATGAATCTCATCTAGATGAAGCACTTAATTTGTACACAAGTATTTCTAGGTGAAAAATTTTGTCCACTTGAGATGTGGAACATCCTCCAGAGAAGTTTTGTTCTCTGTACACTGACTATAAAAGCAGTACATAGCAAGCAAGCTCCAAACTGAAAGACAAATTGAAGTCACTGCATCATCCAGACACAAAACTGGATAAAAAGTAAAGTCTCCATGAAAATTGATTCACATCTTCCAGAAAGAATTGGTATCAGATGGTATTTCCAAAGAAACTTTTAACTAAAAAGCACACTGAGCCTAAATCCATTGTAGTAGACAATGAAATGAAGCTCATATTGATACTGTTCAGTGGCTGGAAGTCTTTTTTATGTCTTAATTAGTAGCTATTACTTTTCTTAAGCAATGGTCCTATAATCCAAAAGGTAGTTTTATCAAAGGACAGGAGTAGGGCTGTTTATTTTTTTCATTCCATGGTCTATTTTAATTCCTTGATCTAAACAGTATGATATAAAATAATAATTTTACTGACAGGATTAAAATAAAATACTGATTGTATATTAATATACATAAAAATACTTTTATACTTTGCACTTTTATAGCACTTCTTTGAGAACTGGGTAACTTTGCAAGCTTTATTTTTTACTACTTCTTGCTGAGATAAGAACTGTGTGCTACAGCAGAGAAAAGCCAAGAAAGAAAGATTACATGACTTGCCCAAAGTCAGCTGAACGAATCAATGTTACAAAAAGAATCCAGTCCAACTTCCAGTTCTAACTGTATTTGTTTCAACATGTACCTCAAAAGTATGTTTTGATTTCTGGACTGAAGAAAATAATTAAAATACAGAGTAACTTGTTTTCCCAGATCATACAGTTGAACAGCTCTTGGATCTTCAGAAAACTGGTGTGTTTCAGGTTGCCAATCACGTTACTTTTGAAGTTATTTACATACCTCTCAACCTCTAAGATAAAACATATATACCTAAAGCATGGTCTGTAATACCTGAATCAAACAAGAAAAGTGAAACAACCGAATTCTTTAATTACTGTTACTTGAAAACATTAAAACATCCTTCACTATCTACTCATATTCACGTTTAAAGCCAAATCCTGTACTCAAGGAAATGATGCCTTCATGACCACTCCCCCATGCACATTTTGGGACAGAATTCTGCCCTACTTTCCTGAGTTGCAGTCAGACCTCACCAACGTGACCCAAGATCATCTCCAACTACCTGATTCCTGTTTGATCTGAATGGTGGGCTTGATGCCAGCTGGCAGCTGAGATTGCTGTGGCTGCTGCTGGGCCACAGAACACGGCACCAGCTGCTGCTGCTGCTGCGGTTGCTGCTGCTGCTGCTGCTGTTGGGCCTGTTGGACTTGGTGCAGCTGCTGTTTGGGAGACTGCTGATGCTGTTTGGGAAACTGTGCTAAGATCTGAGTTGGATTCCCAACCAAACCTTTTGGGGAAGGTAGTCTGGTAGAGGCAACTTTAATTGCTGATGTAGACACACCTGTGAAAGAGTAAATGGTTTAAGATTGTGCAACGAGAAAGAAAAATATTATAATTTCTAAAATAATTTTGAATTTCAACTATCTTTACTACTGAAAAATGCATTGATATATGCTAGAAAATAAAGCTCCCATGTAGCAGAAGTGCTCTGTTAGGAGGCAAGAGAGCTTTATACAGATTTTCAATGTGGCAGCAGAACAGCAGCTAATGGAAAGACCACAAACCCAGTCTACTTCTGCACCTTTCGTAATACAAACAATTCAATAATATTTTCAAAGTCTCATCTTTAAGCTTCAAGACAGCAAAATACCTATAGTGAAAGTATTTTAAACATATATTTATATTTATAAATATTTAAAACAACCGGGTTTAGTGGAAGGTGTTTCTGCCCCTGGCAGGGAGGCTGGAACTAGATCTTTAAGGTCCCTTCCAACTCAAACCACTCTGTGATTCAATGATTCTAAAATCACAATGACAAAAAGTTGGCGATAGGAGGATGTCAAATATGAAACCCATCAATATTGGAAGGGAGTATCTGTTAGCAAAGGAGTTGGTTGGCATTTAAAAAAAAAATCAAGTAATGGTATGTAAGTTATAAAACCGTGACACCTGTTTTGTGCTGTTAGGTCGGGTGATCTTACAAGTAGAAGTTTTTAAAAGAAGTTTGCAGTAAGATGGAAAGAAAGTTCCCAAATAAATCTTACTACTTATTTCTGTCATTCCCCTACATAGCTGTGACAGCATTGACAGCAAATTCCTGTACAATTCTACACTACACATCCGTAAGTACCACGACAGACAAACAAAGTCCCTATCTTAAGAAGGCAATTTTTAACTAAATCCCAGTTGTAGTGGAAAACAGAAACATATGGCAGTGATAATGACAGAAATCATAGTAAAGGTACAGTTCTGGCAATCTAAATAAGCAACCCTTTTCTCACTGCATCATTTAGGATGGTTGCAACATTTCCTTGGGCAGCTCCTATCATTCATGAGCTTAACTTTACATTTGAAGAGATTATCAGTTCATGTCACAAAACTTTTCACCAGCATCTTCTGCAATGAGACTGACAGTCTTGGAAAAAAACCTGTTAGAGAGATACTCCACCTATGCACTTTAGAATTAAAGTCTCTTCCATGATCAAACCCAACTAAAAATCAACGCTTCAAAAAATATTAAAGCCTGCTGTGAGCCCTTCTGCTCCATAGATTAATATCTGATTATATTAATACAAGCAATAGGGGAGGAAAATACCTCCTCAGCCTTGATATGGCTACACAATGTTTTGTGGAATGGAACAAGAATGGAAAATACAGACCAGGAAAAATTGTGATGTGACACTTGTCCTTGTCAGGCAGCTTTTCTTTCAAATGCTGCTCACTTAGGTTCATTCATTCATTCACAGTTTCCCTTTCAAATGCTAGCTGGTGCTGTGAAGCTGAAACAGTCAAGCTACATAGTATACACAGTTGGAATTTGGAAGCAGAAACCTAGGAATTTTAATCAGGTCCACTCAGGTCTTAATTATAAAGGGCTTTAAAACTGACATGCTGATAAAATACACCGATAAAAAGGTATAAACACTTCCCTACCTTTCAGAATTGTCATCTGGGCATGTTAATAAATTATATTCATTTGATGTTAGCTTTGCATGTTTTTGTAAATCAGGCTTTTAGAGATGCAATCACAATACTGGAAACGTATATTTTTCTATGCATCAAGCAAAGTTCTTAAAGCCAATCATTTTGAGGCTATGTTGTTTTAGAGCTAGGTCATACCACCTCACCTCAGCTCCTCTCAAAAAAGAGGATCTGCACATTAACTGTTGAAGTAAAGAGTAAAAGAGTTCAACAAGAATTTTTGTGGAGTCTCTTGGATTAGTTTCATCAGCAGATTTCTTTCGCATGTCCTGTGCTTTACTCATCATATGTAAACAAAAAGTGCATCTCCCCCACGCTATACTCAATGCAAAGTCCAATTCCTCAGTGAAAGAGCCTTTGTAAGAGAATTGCCATACCTTGTGCTACTGTTGACATAACCACTGACGGTGTGGATGACACTACAGCAGTCACAGCAATAGTATTTGCAGTGCAGGAGGGAGTGGAGCAGCTGCTGCTGCTGCCCACAGAGGACTGGGAAGCAGTGATAACCACGGGCTGCTTTTGAGTAGTTGAGGCAATGACTGATGTTGGGACAAGTTTTGTAACTGCTGCATAGTTGTGGGACTTGGAAAGGATGTTGGGTACAAAAGTTGAGCTTGGAGAGGTGGTTACTATTATGACCTGAAAAAAAGAAAAAAACAAGAAGAAATTCATTTGTTCTTTGCATTTCTTTATAATCATAGAATTTCAGTAACATGTCTGTCTGTGTATTTAGTTTTAGGGATACATGTTTATTAAGAGCTTGTAAGACTGCCAATCACATTTGCTCGCAAGAAAAAAATTCAATTATTTTGAGGAAGTGGTGATTAACGTTTCCTTAAAATTAGGTGGATTTTTAAGGAAAACAATTACTATCCAATTAAAGTAGAATTATCTCATGTCTGAAGGCAAACAGACAGGAATGAACTTGACTTCATTAAACTGGGCCAGGAAGCTTGAAACTCATTTTAAGAGAAACTGAACAGATTTCCAGCAAGTTTTAAGTGCCATTCTCCCAAACCTTGCAAAAATATCAAGAAACAGTAATGAGAGAAAATAGACGATTTTTTTTCTTTAACAATTAAAAAGCACTTGCTGAGTCAGTAATGGGAAATCATTTTGATCTACAAGGCTGTAAACAATATTTCATCAGTGAAAGCAAAATGGCTTAGGTTTGAAGCAATTTCTGCTTTATTTAGTGCTCTTAATAACAAGAAATTCTTTCTGATTTGTCTGAAAACCATTTGTCTGAAGAGAATAAACATCACCCCAGTGCAAGCTACAATTACAACTCCATGAACCTGATCTGACATAGGAAAACACAGAATTCATGACAGCATTGGAAGAAGTCTGTTATTATGCAACTGACCTAGAAAACTGAGCATTTATTAAGTATTGAAAATGGGGACTGTTTACATAAAGAAAGCCCTTTTATTCAACTTATATGTCGCTTCTTGTACTTACACAGTTAAAACAGAAAAAGAAGCACAGAAGTACATTTTCAGTTTATCAAGCAAGAATATTGAGAAATTATTTTAATAATGCTGTTGTCCCAACAAAAAATTTGTTTATTAAAACCTTGAAAATGTAAACATTAATGATTCAAGGTAACAAAAGCTGATAGAAAAATAAGGTACAAAATGGGCAAAGAAAACCTGTGTCAGCTCACTCACAAAGTCTTACACTGCTAGCCAAGCACTACTGAAACCTTGCCTGAAAAAGAAATAATATGATAATGGCACCAGAAATAGACTTAAGTGACAGATCCAGCAGCAAGAGATTACGAGTTTATAATTTGCTTAAAGAAAAATGAAAAAAAAAAAAAAAAAAAAAGGAAATAGGCACATGGATGGAATTAAAGCAGCAAATTTCACCACCATGGCTGGTTCTGCCTCTCCCTTTGCCTGAGTTCTTAGTTTGATGGTCTCTGCCGCTTGGATAAACCTTTAATATCTTGATCTGAGGAAAATCGAAACCTTACTACCCCCACAAGCTATAGCAGGTTGACCACAACTAATCAGTGTCTGAAGGACAAGGTTTCCACATTCTGCTGCTTTTCTACTTGATTGCATTCTCCAGTGAGAACATTTTCTCTGCATCAGTCTTATTTTTGCATTCTGCCTAATCTTGACTTAATCAAAACACCTTTCTCAAATTGCTCTTCGGCTACAAACGTGCAGATGAGCTGAACATGGCACAGCTTGGTCTAGTGTGAGAACTGAAAGTGAAAAGATTCTATGATACGCCCCTATGAGGGGCGTATGAGTTTTATCCTGTTTCTTAAACTGTCAGTTAACACTAGGAATACTTCCCAACTGTCTGAAGTTTAGGGTTAGCTCCATTCCACCCAGGGTAACTAATTTAGGAATACAGTCAAAGGACAGTGTGCAATTAAAATAGGCATAATACAGGTTAGCGTGAATATAAACTATACTACAACAGGGCAAGTTCAGCATCACAACTAACAACAGATATGTCAAATGACTCTGGGCATAACTGGAACTCCTGTAGACCACTGCATTTCCTTAAGTCCAAGATTATCACTTAAAAACACTTTATTTAATCAAGGAAGGAATAAAGCCTGTAAAGCATTACAGTCCAACAGTGACTGCTATACTGTGACTAAGCAGGTTTGGGTCTGTCTATTCTATCTCATCTTTCAAAATTAACAGAGCAGAGCAAAGTTCAGTAATCTTCATGTAAGAAGTATATCAAGAAAACATAAAATTCAGGGAAAAATTTAAGTATTAAAGTTCAAATCACAAGCACTGTATTTCTGAAATACTAATTTCTCATGTATGTTGAAATGATCCAAATAATCTCATCATGGGTACCAAAACTGCATTCCATGTTTTACAGCAGAGAAGCTGCCTGACTTTAAACATGTACACACACACATATATCAAGGCGGTAATTTTTTTGTTGTTGGTTTTAATTGTTACAGTAAAGTCTAATTCCCAACATGTACTGAAATTAGTTCTGTCAGCTCTATTTTGAGAGATGGCAAAACTTAGTCCCTGAAAAATAAAGGTATTGTAACTGCCAGAAACTTCACTAGCTAGATTCCTTCTGTGTCCTAGACAGGTGGCTTTATTACAAGAGAATCCAGAAACTGGAGCTGTGACATTATTAGCTGTTACGACAAATCTTCCTCCAACCTACTAAAACGTCAAAACAATTCAAAGAGCTGGCATGCAGAAACAAAGAATTTCATTCACATCTACCAACTTATACTCAAATCGGAAATGTGCTGTTGGATATGAATGAACAAGACTGACATTTAATTTAAAACTACTAAAGGGGACTTCTCCCACCAAAACCATCCAGTTATATATTTTGGCATATCTAAATCCAAAAAAAGAGGGCAGTGTGACAAGTTCAGATACAAATGCTACTCTGGCTGCCTAACAAAACAAGCACTGATTTTCTGTCATCGCAGATTAGTAAGACAGTCAAATAATAGAATGCAAAGCAAACTCTAAAATTTCCATGTCAGAACAAGCGCAGAGGCACAACTGCAGGAAAGGTCCTATCAACAGTCCACTCTTTTGGAGACTTAGTAGACTGTCTTTAATTTCCATGATATATAACACCATACTTAATACAACCCTACAGATGTTTAAAGCAAAAAATTCTTCCTGCACAAATTATAACCCTAATGTGCAATAGGATGGATAGGTTAAGCCCTGTAGTAGCTGTGGATTTGCTGCCCTGAATGAAGAACATTTAATTTGATGGTTTATGCTCACTCATGGATTTCTCTTATACACTCATGTATTCAGAGATGAAATTTGATTAAGGACACTGTTAAAGAACAATGAATCAAATGAAAGCATCTTCCCTGGAGTGGGAAGAGGTCAGAAAACAAGATCTTTATTGCACATTACTTCAGTTAATATCACTTTGTTTTAAAGTTTCCAAAAATCAGGACAGAGAAATTCTGCTAATCCAAAAAGAGTCACAAAGCAATTAAGAAGACTAGTAGAAAAAATACCATGCAAAGGTTTGAGCTCAATAATCAAACTCTCACAGCTGGAAAAAAATGCTTGTTAGTGGCCAGCCTACTATAAGTCTGTTGGTACCAAGGCAAAATTAATTCCACAGAGACACTACCTCTCCCTGAAGTCTACTGTAATTAGTAACTGTACCAAGAATGAACCTGGTCTGAACAATTCATTTTTTTTTTTCACATCTTAGGAACAGAAAAATAGACACAACTGAAATGCCTCCTAAAGAATGGGAATATAGTCATGCCATACCTTAGGCACTTAAAAATCTAAGTCCAATCCAAAATTTAAACAAGGAAAACCTTTTCTGCACACTGCATTGTGGTGAAAGTTAGGCACACTCAGCTGAAATAATGCAACTGATTTTGACCACTATAACACTGTTAATGTAGAATGAAAAATGGCACACTAGTACTGAAAAGAAAATAAAGCCCCCCAGACTTTGACCAGCTCCAAGAACAAGTGTCATAGACCCCAAAAAACTAGTCTCTAGATAAAAGGCTTGGCAAGGAAAAGCCCATGCCATCTCTCCTGGAATTCTACTACTGCAAAGAATAATTATAAATAAAGAAAATAGAAATAAGAAAGATTACCTTTGACCAATAGTTGTTACCATCTGAAGGCTGTTCAGTGGCCTATGTGATCCAGTTCTCAGTGGACTAGTGTCCATATCACAAAACCCAACACCACAAATGGTACTAACTGGTAACCTTGTTGGCAGTCTCACCAGACCGGCCAAGAATTGAATGAGCATGGAGACTGAATCCCCTCTCATCCCTAGAAGTGGTCCCTTCAGGTCAGGGTTGAGGCACATTGGTGGGGCAGTCTGGGGGAAGCTTGCACTCCCGCTGCCTGTGCTGTACCTGTTCTGTGGATAAAAAGAGGGCTTCAGTCTCCACGGCTGTCAATCCAGGTCCTTTCACACACAGGTGAACTAAATTCATACAAGAGTTTGGTTTTCCCTTTGTTCGTTTTAAAGAGGGATTACTTTATCCCAAGCGCAATCCTTAAAAAACAGCTAGTCAGATCACAGAAAGGAAGAGTCAAACATCACATCTTATTCATTGATAAAACCAGAATAAAGTAATATTTGGCAGCTTCCCCCACATACCTTCTGTGTTGTGGTGTTTGTGGTCTGTGTTGAGGGCTTAGTGAAGGTTATTTTCACAGGCGACATGTGTGGTGGTAAGGAGTTGGCAATGCTCTGCATTATATTACTCATTTTGGGGCTGCCACTCACAGGCACTGTGATAGTTTTAGTGACAGGAGTCACTGCCTTCGGGACTTCTTTCAGGAGAACAGGGGAAGAACTAGAAGAATTTGTTCGCCGTCTTTTTCGGGGCTTTTCATCATCATCTGAGCAGCTGACACCTGGAAAAGAAATACTTTTTCTAAATTATGTTTCTCCTGTCTGCAGATCTCAGTGCTTTCTGAAACACTACATCCTTCTTGAGTCTTACACCCTCTTTCAAATAAGATAAAAATAAAGGATAAATTACATCTTACGGTCACAACCAACTTGTATCACACTTCAGATGATCTTAGTCCTTGATATGGGCCACATTCACAGTGCCATGAATCAGAGACAAATCACCCAAAACCTCAAACTACTCAGTTACTGGATTACTTCATTCAGTTTGAGAGATTAACATAAGGGCCACTACAGGGTTTTCATTCTGTCTCCAGAAGTTTGACTAGTGAGACTACATACACAAGGGGACTGGGATAACACCACACACATTTTAGTTTAAAATTTTACACTACTTTGGGGTTTTTTGGTCGTGGTTTTGTTTACAGCAACTGGACTATGAAAGTTTATCCTCCTGCAGTTCTTAGACTTCAGCCTTTGCACCTACTTTCATGTCACGTTTATCCTTACAGTACCCTTCTGCCTTTCACCTCAATACAGCATCTTGGGATATAATTTTTTTTTTAATTATATAGTTTAACTGCGAAGGTCAATCCTCACTTCATCAGCTTTTGCCTTCTTTGGTGTATTTTGTGCAACAGATATAAAATGGCACCTAACACACAATCATGAAAAACATAAGAAGTCCAGGCTCAAGAGTTCTTCCTTCCTCACAATCATATACTGCACACACAGAAAAAAAATCTGCTGCAATATTCAGCTCAGCAAAGGATAACAGCATGATTAATGGATCTTAAATCCAAATGAAACTTGCCAGAGTAGGCAACAGGTTCATAAATTGGTCTAGATTACATAAAGACACAGTTTAATAACCTTGCAAACCTCTTACAGCTCCTGGGTAGCACTAAAGGCAGGAAGGCTCTACAGAAGGATCTGGACAAGATGGATCAATGAGCTGAAGTTTAACAAGGCCAAGTGCTGGGTCCTGCTCTTGGGTCACAACGACCCCATGCAGAGCTACAGGCTGGGGGCAGAGGGGCTTAACGGCTGCCCAGCAGGAAGGGACTTGGGGATGATAGTCAATAGCCGGCTGGATTATGAGCCAGGTGTGCCCAGGTGGGCAAGGACAATGGCACCTGGCCTGTACCAGCACTGGTGTGGCAGCAGGACAAGGGCAGTGACCATTCCCTGTGCTGGGCACTGGTGAAGTACCTCCAGTCCTGGAGTCACTTCTGGGCGCCTCCTGACAAGAGAGAGACTGAGGTGCTGGAGCATATCCAGAGACGGGAACAGAGCTGTGGAAGGGTCTGGAGCACCAGGAGCAGCTGAGGGAGCTGGGGGGGTTCAGACTGGAGAAAAGGAAATTATGAGGGGACATTCTTGCTCTCAACAACTCCCTGACAGGAGAGTGTAGCCAGGTGGGGGTTGAGCTCTTCTCCCAGGTAACAAGTGACAGGACAAGAGGAAATAGCCTCAAATTGTTCCAGGGGAGGTCCAGATTAGATATTAGAAAAAAAATTTCACTGGAAGAGTAGTCAGGCATTGGAATAAGTTGCCCAGGGAGACGACAGTCTGGAAGTGCTCAAGAGGTATCTGAATGAGACACTTGGGGATGTAGTTTAGGGGTGATTATGATGGTGTTGGGTTGATGGTTGACCTAGATGATCTTGAAGGTCTCTACCAACATTGACAAATTTGCAATTCTGTTATTTATGCTTACCATGTTAACCTGTGTCAAACCATTTAAAAAGAAAAACAATCACGGAGAAGCTGAAGAGATACTATCCTGCCTATGGAGAAGATGATTGAAAATCTTCGATGTGCCTGGGACTTAAAGAACAGCATCAGAGCAAAAAGCAGTCTTGCTGGTAATCAGAGCAAACTTGGTTGGTAGTCAATCTCTAATTAGGGCCAAGATCAAATTATGGCCGATCTCTAATTAAAATTACTAAATATTCTGGCATTCAAAAAGTGAAGATGCAACATGAACTAACATGGACAAGAAACTGCCCAGTACCACAACAGGCAATTTCTGAAAAATGGTATTCTCCCTCAGCAGGAGTAGCAGCTCATTTGCAGGTACACTTCCAAAGGCTGACAGTTGTATCCACAGAGACAGGAAACTGAACTAGAGAAGAGAAGCAAACTTCAAAAATGTAGCTTTAGTTGGCTGTAGCAGGACAAGTGAAGCGTGGATCTACAAGACTAGATTTCAAAGCTCTAGTCAATAATTTACTCTGGCCCTGAATAAGCCTCGTGGTGATGTCCCACTATAAAGCAGAGGTTTGATTACATAAATTTAAGGTTTATTATGGACAGGATTTTAAGTATTACTATGAGTGCACTAATCATATTGAACATGTGCAGGAATTAAAAAATCTCAGAATCCATTTAAATCCAAAATCTGCATGCAGCTAGGATGTTAGGACACCGTTGTTGTTTTTTTCCAAGAAATAGAGAAAACTTTGTGGTCCTTATCCACAAAAAAACCCATCAATCAATCAAGACATAAGAAAGTAATATTAAATTAGCAGAGCCTTATTTCATGTTAAGTACAGCTCATTTCACCTGTTTTCACTGCTGGGGTTTTGCAAGAATGTTATTTCTATCATTTCATGTTAGAAATTGCTGTACAAAGTTTTCCACAGACATTTAGTTAAAAGGTAATACAGCTTGACAGTAACTCACACTTGATAAGTAAGGAAGCAGAGTCATGGAAAGGCTCAATCAGACTGTGACTTGGAAGAGGTTACACCACAGACCAGTGGCCTGACTGTAACTCAGATCTTCCAAATTTGCTCCTAAGCAGGTTTGTTAAAATTAACGTGACTGATGTAACATATTCTGAAAGACACGTAATTTCTTGAAAAAAAGTAAATAAAAACAGTAACAACAAAATGTAGCACACAAAGTAGGGAAAAAATGAAATCTAGGGATGGACAACAAAAATAATCATCCCTGTATCACGTGTCTAGACTCATTTGATACTCATTACCATGTAATAATTCACTAAAGTTTACATTAAAATTTTAAGATGTTAAGAACATCTTCCCCTGAATCTTGAAACTAAACTAACTAAACCCACGTGATTAGTGCATAGATCAGAAAAATGAAAAAGTTAATGCAACAGGTTTCATGGGTTGACAGAGACATGAACGATGGTTGTCTGCAAGTAACGTTATATTTACGTACTATGTGGCATTTCTGACTAGCTAGAAGCTTATACAGATGTACACATATAGCATAAAGACTAAAATAATTTTTAAAATATTAAAGGTATACAGAGCAAGCATAAAAATAGCATTTATCTACTTCACTATTAATCTTCATTTGTTATTTTGATAGAATCAAATAAGAACTAAAGGAAACATTTTCACAGTAAAATAAAACTACCCATGATGAGGGCATATATATGAGAACATAATCTGCTTTTAGAACTAGCTGACTTATTAGCCAAAGAAAGATAGGGACACATACACACACTCAAGAAAAAAAGACTGTTTCTAGATTCTATGTCCTGGATTTCCAGATTTAAATACATGATGATGGGTATCTGGTAGGAATTCTTAAGAAGTTTTTGCAGCTGCCGAAGAATGCAAGCCTCACCAAGACTGACTTCCAGGTAAATCACAAAATAACCAGACACAGCATGTAAGCAAAAACCCTTGCCAAACTGCATCCAAAAAAGAAAAATTCTATGTCAGCTGTGAAAGTGGAAAAGAGGAACCTTTTCTAACTCAAGTAAGTGACTACTATGCATTAGTTCTCAACAAGATGGGTCAGAAATTCATGGATATACAGAAATTTCTATATTTAATTTTCAAAATATTTTTCACTTGTTGTCCTTGCAGCTTTACTGCTCCTTGCAGCATTTTGCAGTGAGTTGATTTATCCTGAACACTTATTTCTCTGAAAAAGGGAAGGAATAAATTCATTCTCTAGACTAAACTATGGCACAAAGGCCTTAAATGACTTGTCCAAGGTTGGAGTGTTTAACTCAGTCTTATGTTTCAGCCATGCTGTCCCTTTCTTTCCCTTTTGTTAATCAGTTGCTAGTGTCACTTACTTTTGACGTAAACAGTACTTCCACTTGGCAAGACGACTACATTGGAGGCTGGACTGGCAGGTCTGGGGGACTTCACTGTTGCTACACTGCCACTTGGAACAGGGGTAGATGTTGGGGTTGAAGTGGTACTTGTGTAGGAATAGCAAACCACCACTGAAGAGGAGAAAAGACACCTTCCATATAACTGAAGTGCAGAATCCCATTATTCTATCACTATTTTTACAACTGAAATGGAAGCCAAAGACTTACTGGGTCATTATCTGTGTATTTGCCTCTGCAATCCTGTTACTGTTGAATACTCCCCAGTTTGAGCTAAGCATGGCCATGGAATAAATGGTCTTCAAAGACAATACAGAAATCTAATCTCCCCTCCTCCCATCCCCAAAAATCTGTGCTGTCAATGTGACTTTTTTTTTGTATTGATCTTTGTTTTACTTTATAATTTGTTATTTTAAATTTTAGCTTTAATGCAATATGTCCATCTTTTTGCTTTTCTGTAAATAACTAGTAACTGACAGAAAAGTGCTATTGCCTCTTCTCAACAGTACATCAGTTGAAAAAACCAAAATATTCCTTCAGTAGTGAAGAACTGATTGTGCTAATCAGCTTTTTTAAACCACTGATTTAAGTAACAGCACAATGATACAGTATTCCTCACAAACCCAGGATAAAACAGCTTGTTTCAAGAACTGGTAAATATGCTCCAGTTGTATGAAGCCTAATTCAAGCCTGCTCAGCCAAGCTAGTTGGAATGTGTACTACCATTATTTAAAAGCTATAGGGAAAGCAGAAAGCAACCTTTTTACTTGTTAGCATAGCACATCTAAAATCTGAAGGAAAAAACCCAAAGCAATATTTTCTTGACTTCCACCAAAACCTACTTGCATTCTTAAAATAAAACATTCTGAAACATCTTTCATCACTTACAGAACTTTACAAAATCTTAAGCCATTAGTCCAAGTTTTTAAAGTTTACAGAGCTGAAGAAGTTAGTCAGTGAATGTCACTTCTTCACAAGTGACATGGGCTGTTTTTATATTTCAGTTGTTAGAGTGTCAATAACACAAAGGAGTCGTATTAATGCTGCAGATACCGCAAAGGGATCTTTAAAAAAAGCGTGTGTTTTATATTTCTGTGAATAACATTTGATAAGAAAGATTTGGATTTTTTGTTTTCATAGGTTCACAGAATGGTTTGGGTTGGAAGGAACTTTAAAGCTCACCCAGTTCCAACCCCCTGCCATCAGCAGGGACATCTTCCACTAGACCAGGTTGCGCCAAGCCCTGTCCAACCTGGCCTCAAAAAAATATATTTAATATTAAAGACTTAAAACCTAAGACACCAATTTCTACTGTGACACTGTTTTCACATTCCCATAGATTGCAGCAGAATCCCATCTTTCTCTCACCTTCTTTGTTCCCAGTTTCTGCAGGAACCGGAAGAGACGCATTGTGCTGAACAGCAGCATTGGCAACGGCGTTCGCGGTAACAGTAAAAGCTGTTTGTGGAACAAGTCGTGGCATCAGTGGCACCAGTCGACGGCCTTCTATAGACCACTCAGAAGAGCTGTTTGGTCCAGACATACTAAACAGAAATGCACGTTCTGTAAGTATTTTGATGAGTTTCCAAATATTCAGTATCTTATTTAAGTACATTTTTTTTCCCCAATAGTGCAAGTCTAAAAGGCAGTTTAAGACATACTAGAGCACTAATACTCAACCTTCTTCATTTCATGAAAGCCCTTGCATTTTTGTCACCTGATATAGAAAACCTCCCATTTTAAACTGAAGAGTTGATTCGTCTTTTGTTGCATTGTTTTTCAGAGCCGTTCAAGGGCCAGAGGTGTATGAAAACCATACTCGAACCCCCCACATTAAGTTAGCTACTATTCAGGCAGAGTTGATACACTCTCTACTTCTGTAATACGAAAATACCAAGGAACCAAACAGACTTCATAAAAGACTATTGAAATGGATTATGTTACAAGAAAGAACTCTCAGCTTCTAAGGCAAATTTTCTTTTACCTGAAACGAAGAGTTTCTGATGTTTATTAAAGTAGTCCCAAACAAGGTCACAGAACACAAAATTAGTTAAATACACCTTGAGCATCTTCCTAAACAGAAAGCAGTCTTCTGCTCTAATTTGCTCTTAACTTTAGTACTTACACCCACATTAGAATGTTTCATAAAAACACTGCTCTTATCTAGATGGAGGAGTATTTTTGACTGTTTTACATGAGTCATTTATCAAATCAGCAAAATCAAAATGGCAAATTATTTTTCAATGCTGTAATGTTCTTAAGTAAATCAACCCGTTCAATGTATTAATATATTCTAAAAAATAACTTCTCACATGAAACATTTCGAGCAAGTTGCAGCAAGAGCTACTACAAAGTAGTTTGTAAAATGCAGAGTATCTGGTCTGTTGGTAAACCTTGAAATGCTTCAGCATTCCTCACACATATGCATATTGTATAAAGACAGCTACATAAGCTGAGGTAAAAATATATTTTAAAAACAAAATATAAAGGGTACAAAAGCTAGCAAAGTAGGCTTTCCTAATGAGTTAAGAGAATTATAAAAGTGAAATACTATATTACCAACCATCACTCATAAGGAATCACCACAGGAAAATAAAGAAAAGAAATAAAGAAAAGCAGCACTTCGAAATTGCACCTTGTCTGGATTACAATATTTCATTGAAGTGCAACACCTCAGGACAAACTGTTCATGTTTTGCAAAATGCAGAAGTACCAGAAGTTACTTAAAAGAAAAACTTGATTCAGGAAAAGAATCCTAATTTGACAACTAGATGCTTTTCATTATTCCTCCTCCCGCCCTATTTCTTTAAAGGGGTGTAAGAAGTTGGTGGGTTTTGTTTGGTGAACAGTATAGTTCTAAATCTTTAAACTTGAACATTAAAACTTTAATGTCCTTCTACAGCACTAAACCAGTATGCTGATTTTGACTAGTCTTGGATCAAGCAATTGCTAACTCCAAGTGTCCTGCTTTTTGTATGATTTCCCTTTTTTCCTCCTCACAACACCTAAGCTACAACAGTCAAACTTTAAAAAAATCAACAGTTGCAACACAGAAAAAGAAAAAAATAGACACTTACAATGCAGCTCTGTTTAAAGACAGTCCTTAATAGTAAGACTATTAAGTAATTATCAAAGATACATTACTACTTGATCTATTGCTCCTCCACCTCTCAAAATCACGTGGAGCTTGTGAAAGCAAATGCAAGGAGGAACCAGCCCAGCTGATGCCAGCACAGCAGCTGCATCGCAGAGTGGTGGACACTGATGTCATCAGCTTGCTGCAGCTTTTTCTACTCTGACCATTTTTTCCTTTCTGTGCTGATACACTGTTTTCCACTAATCTGCCACCTCTTTCCCTCTCTTCGTCTTTCCTACATAGTTTCCTCTTTCCACTTAATACAGCCTTTCCAAACTGATTAAAATAAAACTAAAAGCAAAACAAACAAACAACAAAAAAGCAAACATGTTCATCCTACTTAGGAGTGTCTGTATTTTCTTCATTCTCTGTTTATTCTGGTATATCTTACAGAAAGGTCTCCATACCAAAAAACTGTTTCTTACATTGTACTTGCACAGTGAATGGAATGGCCCTGGATCCAAAATGTACTAAATGGTACTAAATAACTGTTTCTAGGTCCCTGTAGATCTGATACAGTAATTCCTTCATCCACACAGTGTTTTAACTACTGGTTCTTTAAACCACCATCAATCTTCAAAATTCTACCATTCAGTTAAGGCGTAATGGATTTCCCCAAAAGGGTGCTTTTGGAAATCAGGGACAAAATGACCTGGAACTTACTTGTGTGCAATCGTTGTTAGTCGTTCATCATTTACTGCTCTCCGAACTTCAGCACGATGTCGCTCTGTTGAAATACTATTAAAAAAACAATAAAGCAATATATTTTAATGAGAGGAAGACATGAACATTCATCTAAAAATTCCAGCTACAATTTAACTTATGAATAATCTAAGAAGAAAGGGAATAGGACTTTACATTTATGAGATTGTCACTTATCTCTTGCTATCACAAGTGAGAGAGAATCAATTGTATTATTGCTCAAAAATATTACTGAAGAATGAAAAGAACATTACTGTCCATAGGGTGTCCTTGGAAAACAGCTAGAATCCAACCTCCTAATGAGAGCAATACATTTAAAGGATATGGCAGAAAAATTCACACAGGACATGCAGCACTCTTTCTTCAGGTAGCTTAGGCTCAAAGACTTTGAAGTTCTACCTTGACAAAACCACAAGCCAGTGTACATGCATGACCTGGCTGAAATCCTACTAATGCTCAGTAACCCATAAAGCACCAACAAACCAGTAAAACTTCTACCACAGAAGCATGCTTGTTTTCCTTATTAAAAACTCCAAGCAGAACAGGAATGAAACCTCTGAAACATGGAGAATTACTTCTCCAAATTCAGATTTACGCTGTGATCCGGGTGAAAGAAAAAGCATGCAACACCTTAAAAGAAAACGGTCATGTTCTTAGTTTAAAAAGATCAGGGTTACCTAAGCACTTTAGAGAGCTCTCCAAGAAGATCCTTCTTCTCTTTTGTAAGGTCTCCCTGTGCACGTAAGGCACTGATGACACCTGCATAGGCCTCCAGTTCTGAAGAATTAGAGCAAATATCATTTCTATTTAATACTCACAGCAAAGAGGGGAAAAACCATTTTGTTTTCCATATTACTGACAGTATTCTATAAATTTTCAAAATCATTAACAGGAACATGTCTTTCAATTATTTAGTACTTTTTCAAAAGAGATTGATGATTTAGAACTCTCTCAGTCAATTACTTTGCAGCATAAAGCATTTCTATGAAACAGTTGTCTCATCAGAGAGGATTATCTAGTTTATAAACCCAAATGAATGTGTCAAGCTCTCTCTGACCTGACAGTTCAGGCAAAAAGCTTGAAGAAACTGATTGGAGAGTAGTTCAGAATTCACTTAACACATATCATTATTAAGAGTTCTGTAGAAAAGCTTAGCTTGGAAAAGACATACACCATCATAAGAGCAACTGGTGTTTTTGTAATGCCTTTCCTTAATTAGCACGGAGAGCATCAGCTCTAGTTCATTAAATATGATCATCATAATCTTTTATGCCTATTTACTTGATATGGTACAACTGCTTGAATCTGAAAGAAATGCAACACACTGAATTAAACCTGCTCAACACAAAAGAAACAATCCAGCTACTCTTAAACATAGAGCCATCACAAAAACTAACTCACAAAAATGCAACTCTGATTTACCAGAAATGTATAATCCCAGGTGACTGTGATGTCATGCCATCAGTGTTTTAAAAAATGGAACCGTAAAAGGCTACTGATAGTTTTGAATTTTGTCCTACTAAACAGGGTGAAGATACACCTAATGCAAATAATGGAGCCCGCTAATTTGCCAAAGAATGACTTGCTGTTCTCAGCTTCACATGGTTTAGGGAAACCAGAAACAAAAATTCTTTTGATCCTTACATAAGTGCCTTTCATTTGACACCCCTATTTCAGCAGCCAACCCAAACAACCCCACAACAGATCCCAGTTAACCAAAACCAAGAATAAAAGGTGCAGACCAAAACCTAACATTGCCGAAGTTTGCCACAAAAGAAAAGACTGATGCTATTCTGAAAAGCTTTCAGTTTAGGATTCCAAAGAGCTAATTTAGAAATGAAATCAAGGAATTGTGCTGAAAAGAAATTCTGCTCTCTTGTCCCAATTAAGCAGACAAACAAAAAGCAGAGTCATTTTGGTTAACTATGCAGCCTGCACAGGGATACCGAATGACCTACAGAAGCATTTTCAGCTTCAGTTATAAAACATTCACTAATTAATGCAATGGTTATTACTAATATCAACATTTATTTAGACAACCATGTTACAATATTTACGATACTAATTATTTTCCTCTGTTAACAACTTAAAAGTAATTCTCAGATGCAATCATATAATTATTTATCAAGAGCAAACTTTTTTTTCCTTCTACATTATAAATAAAGATCCTCTACACCAGAGCTTTAAAAACACACATTCTGGTCTTTTGAAAGCTAGTAAAGATTAAAGAACAGCTGTAACTTCCTCACCCTTGTGCCAATGCAGCAATCACTAAGTGGTATGCTCTCTTTCCAACACAAAACACATGAAATACCTAAAATGGGTTTGGCAAGTAAATATCATTATTGCTAGTGTTAGGTGCTACCATCATCACCTCGTTCAGTAATAAACCACAATCAATGCCAGGTCCTGTACACCTCGAGATGCATTTCAGCCTCACCTACATCCCTGCTTCACTCCTTACAGAGTATTCCCACTACTGCTTTACCATCAGCCAAACGAGATGTTGGGCTGTGAGCTGGAGAAGCAGGACCCTCTAAAGCAGATGGCTATTCCTGGATGTGAGTGTCACACAGTTATTGCTCCCACTGCCTGTGCTCCTTCACTCCCCAGTCCTGTGGTGTGCCTCCTCTCAGCTCAAAGAGGCACTGCCTCAGCTTTGCCCTGCTGGCAGGGCCCCCTTGTGGGGACACAGCTCATGCCAGCAACACGAAAAATGATTTTTTTTTTTCTTCCTGTCAGCCTAGGTTATGTCATTGAAGGTGTAGCTGCAGTTCTGTTTGGCTCAGCTGCACCAGCAAGGTTCTGCCAGCACACCACTGTCAGCTCAGGTGGAAGTTTTTTTTTTTCCATGCTTCCAGCCAGCACAGCTACATTAAAGAAATGTAGTAGCATAGATCTGGTCAAAAGCTCTTGGCATTCTGCACTTTCTTGTAGTTTTTGTACTTCTTCAGCCTTGCTTAAGACTTAGGGCTGTCACCTTAACAGATAGCACAGCTTGTTGCAATGCTGTGTGCAACATCTGCATCATTGTTTCAACAGAATGGAAACCCCATATTCTCAAGAAATGAAATAAAAACGGCAAAGGGAAGGAAAATAAATTCTCAACTTTCAAAAAACAAAGTGGATTGCTTCACAATGTATGAGAACCTTGGCACAGTTAAGAAATCCAGCCCATTGTCTCTTAGCATTCAAGCAAAATGAGAACACAAAAAGCTGTGACTTGACAGTCACAGGAAGTTAGAGGGAGCCTCAACTTTCTTCCTGACATCATCTCCTGGATTCTGGTCCTAAGAAGATGGTCTGAAAAGGTTTTTTTTTTTTTCGCCTTCTAGTATTATGTATCATTTAACTGGCAAAACCCCAAACCCTTAATTACATAAATTCAGCCCTAAGAACTCAAAACCAACTATACGTTGGATCAGATCAAAGGTTTAACAAAGGATTGTCTCTCCTGCAGTAGCCAAAAACAGATGTGTGAGGGAAGAGTAAATGTTTTTACTACTTTCCAAAACACAGAAACATCTCTCCTCATACACTTAGATCTACAAGGACAGAGCACAAAATTATCTCCCAGTGTCTATCGCTTGAGCAGAAGCCTCAAATACTGAGCTACATTTGAAACAATGAAAAAGGCTCCTGTGGTTATGGCAGTTGAGCAAGGGCATTGTTTTCCTACTTCTCTGACAACCTGTGTAACTGCAAATCACAAACAGCATTTTTTTTAATCCTGTTTTATGTCTTCACAGGGGTAACTTTAATACCTGAATTCAGCCCTACAGTGCCAGTTCAACCAGGATTCCACTATATTTTTTGGGGGTACAAAAAGGTGTCTGATACAGAATTGGGGGAAAAAACCCAACCAAAAACCACAACAAAACAAACAAAAAACCAACTCCAAAGGCTCTCCTTTCACGGAAAATCTTGTTCCATGTTAATAGTGAGAAAAAAAACCAGCCCTGCAACACTGTAGCTAGGACATCCAAGAGAGATTCAACCAAACCAAACCAATTCTTCTCTACTCATTTTGCTAGGGCTGAGAGTGTCTGCCGAACACAATTTTAAGCCAGGGCTGTCAAACCAATGACATATGGAAAATGCAGGAAATTATTTGCAAGCTGCCTGTAGACAGTATTAAAATATTTCATGAAAGCAGCATAAAGGCAAATCTTAAAAGGGCAAAATACAGACCCATAAATTGTATCTTACTGTACCCAGTTTGCGAAGGATCCTCTTGCACTCATCCCTACTGAGGTCCAGAAGAGTTGGCCACACCACAGGCATCCTTCCCTTGTGTCTGTGCTCCCACAGAGCTCAGCCTCGCTGGAAAAGGAATATAAACGCTCAAGCCCTTAATTTATTGATTTCTCAAGCCAATTAATGTAAACTCCTCTCAGCCTGCTCACAACTCCACCGACACATTCACTCCCATCCCCGCCCCAACCTTTGTAGTAGCATGCAGGAATTCGGCAGTTTCACAAGGCCATGGACTTCCTATACCCTCGCTCAAATGCATCGCCCAAGCCGGTTTACGGAGTTTCCCATCTCTTTCTCAAGCCTTTTTTTTTCACGCTGAAACGCTCTCCGAATTAATGTTCAAGTCTCCTCCCTCTCTTTATGCACAGAGTACCTATTAAAAGAACTCTTCCAGTGAACCGCACGCTTCCCCTTCCCCCCGGGGAATGCATTTTGCTCCAGCCTATCTTATATGACAAGATGGCAAAAAACATCCTGTGTGAAAATTTGCTCTCCACGAACCAACACCAGCCCCCTCCCCGCAAAAAAAAAGCCAAACACGGGAACACCTCCTTGCCGGATCCCAACGCAGCGCGATTCCGGGGGTGACGGGGAGAGAAGGCGCATCTCCCCGATGCGACAAGGATAATAAAGGAAAAAGAGCAGCCAGAGG
>VXBT01010008.1:0-17590 GCA_013400235.1 Oriolus oriolus | reverse complement strand
TAGGTACCACTGTTAACAAGTTCCACTAATACAAAGATTTTTGCAGCATCCCACAGCACCGAGAAGTTGATTTCATCTAGGTTCCATGTCAGGGAATCACTCGCCATGTTTCTGCTTTCAGCCATGGGGCCCTGCTGCCACAGTGTGGGCGGTGGCAGCCGTTGTGGCACTGGCACTATTTAATGTCTCTCCTCATGCGGGGCGCTGGGAAGGAGAAGCCGCCACTGCTGCCCCTGCCCTTCTGCCTGCAGTGCAGCTGGCTAGGGGCGGCCAGGCAGGCATGGCTCACTGTGGGCTGCACCGAAATCACGTGCGCTGCCCTGGGATGGCGGCGGCCACGGTGCCTCGCCACCCCGGGGAAAAGACTGCACATGTGCTGTTTTGATTTTCTTCTTAGATGTGTCATCACAGAGGCATTACCTATTTCTCTAATTGGGCCAGCATCATGTCCATCTTCAGAGCCATCAGAGACTGGATCTGTTGGACATGGTGGAAGCTTCTAGAAGCTGCTCCCAGAAGGCACATCTATGGTGCTCCCCCGCTACCAAAAACCAGGCCATGTAAAACCGATACATGGTGAAAGCCTGGAAAGGAGAAAGGCATGTGAGAAATATCAGTATCACCCCGTATGATAGTTCCTTCAATCTTTCCAGGTACTGAGGGTACACTAACAGGTCTGTAGTTTCCTGGCTCTTCCCACATGTTCTTGTTGTAAACTGGAATACTGTGGAGTGGTTTCCAGTCAGCAGGTAGATGATTGAGAGGTGCCATAATGTCATCTAGCTCACTATCTCACTGGCCACAATATATATCTAAGTGCAGCCAGAGTGTTTCGGAAAATGAAAATTATTTACTATGAACAGTTTAGGGTTCCTTTTTTTTCTTCCCTTCACGTTTCATACTTTTACTGTTGCCTTGTTTGTTGTACTTGGATCCAGAGAGAACCAGAATGTGGTTTGAGCAAGCTATAGATACCTAAGTCACAAAACGTAATTTAATGTGCACATCTCCCTGTAAGCATTAAAGCTCACTTGGAGCCCTGTGTTCCCAGGTGCTCCTGATTGGACACTGAGAAGCCTTCATAGGGGAACTGTGGTCTCCCTGAACTTATGAGACCCAGCCAGAGGGAGCCAGTGTCCACTCCCAAGCAGTTCCTGATCTGACAGAGACACTCAGGTATAGTGTATATATGTGCATTAACAGGCGTGTGGACAATTAGATGTTGGCATGTAAAAACCACAAAGATTTTCACCTTTAAAGATCCCCAAAAGTTTTCACTCAAATGTTTTCCTTTAAAGAAACCCCTATCAGTTACTTCCTTAGATTGAAGTGATTTTTATTAATTACTTTCAGCTTTAGGAGAATGCCTTAAATATCAAGACAGTTCAGAATATACATCTGTCACTTTTCATATGAAAGGCAGACAAATTGTAGGCATAAAAAGACCATTTAAGTTAGGAGTGGCCATGAATCCAGTAACTCCTACAGAGTGATAATTCGATATGCAATTCTTTCTCACATTTCAGTAAGACAAAGATATGTATTAGTTTTTACATAGATTTTTCAGAAGAAGAAAAACTCAGATGAATGATGATTATTCTTACATGAATGTAGATGATTATTTTAATGAATGAATGTAATACACAAATACAATAGACACTTTAAAGAACATTGTGAGTGACCTCGTCTATCTTTTTGTTTAGTACAAATTGATGGTTAGAAGAAAAAGTAATACATTTTCTATTTAGATGCTGTATGATCAATTTAACTAGTGATCAGTAATATTTTAGTTTCCTAACAACATTCTCCTATAGGGATGAAGGACTCTGAAAGTTTTTTTTCATTCTGTGCTGTGTAATAAAAGGCTTTAGTTTTCCTTGTCTAGGGCAAAAACTTGCAGATTTCTTATTTGCAGAGTAATTTATAATCATAACATTCTGCCACATCAAGGTCCTTAAGCATGCCTATGATTTAAATTAAGTATGGACTTGGGGGTATATTTTTGGATCTTGGGGTTTTGTTTGGTTTTTTGTTTGTTGTGTTTTGTGTTTTGCTTTGGTTTATATTTTTCCTTGGTAGAAAATGTCTTTTATCAATTAATCTGAATCCGGTTGTACCTCCACTACAGCAGACACAGCATTTGCCATGGATTAAATCACCCTCATGATAAAAGCAAAATTTCTCCCAGTCACATAGAGAGTAATGATTCCCACCCATCATTATGGGCAGTCCTATCTGACTGCCCATTTTCTTGACAACAAGAAAGAAAAAGAAACAATTTTCAGAGACTAAAATGGTTCATGCCTTAAACACTGTTATGAAGGAGTTTTGCCCCTTATAGCAAAAACTGTATAAAGAAGCTACAACCACAGAAGCCCACCCCTCCTTGAAGATACCTGACTGGAACTTTGGACTGTGAGTGAAGCCACCTAGTTAAGATAAAGGGGACACTCTTGTTCAATTGTCTCAGGTCTAGGGAGAAGTAAACGAGGCTGAGGGAGAGGAATGCATCCACAAGAAAGTCAAATACAGCAGAAACTGGAAACCTGGCTAGGTTTGGTGTGGAGGAAACCACAGGCCACAGAGGCCAGATTTACACAGACTCCCCTTCAACCAAATTGGGGGTGGAGGAGGTTTCGAGTGTGTGGTGTGTAACTTCTGGTTAGAGGCACTGAACACCCATCCTCCCTTACACAAACTGGCCCAGCTGTGAAACCCCCAACCCCAGGAAGGCTACATTGATGGGACACTCACATGGGAGGCAGCTGAGGGGGTGTCATAATCCATCAAAGACTCCCCCAAAGTGCTCCTCAGACTCATTCCTGAAGCCTTGCACACAGGACTGCACGTGATGCAAAGTGACGCAACAGATCCAAAGTCTGCTGCAAGAGACTGTGTCAAACTGCTCCTCGCCCCTCTCTGGGGGAGGTATCTGGGCATTCCCACCTGGCCTGAACATATATTAATCCATTAGATTCTCTCTGTTTCAGGGAACCATCATCATCAAGAAGACCACGTGGAGAGAATCATCGGGATGCCGGTGGGATCCACAGAGTAATGATATTTTATGTAATCTGTCTCTGTCGCTCTCTTTCTGGCCCCCCACCTCTTTTCTATCTCTCTTTCTCTTTTGTCTCTCTCTCTCATATTTACTATAAAATAAAATCCATACTACTGACTTTGGCATATGGTCTTATTTGAACCTTAATTCAGGCAGAGGCATTTCTAATAATTTTAAAAACCAGACCATAACAGCAATAAACCACAGGAAATTCATTATGTTTTGGTTCTACACAAAATGGGGTTCTAAGACCCTGCAGAATTAATAGAACACCCCAACAGCTCTGCCTTCTTTTACTTTTATTTGTCCTTAAATCAAAGTAATATCACTGGTTGTAATAGTATCAGTATGTCACAAGAAGCTGGGTGGCCTTTTTTACATTTTAGATGTGAGCCATCTAGAGACTTCTAGTACACACACACACACAAAAGCTATGCAAAATATAATTCCAAAAGATGAGAAAATAAAGTAGAAGAAAGTTAAGGATCCCATCACAAGATTAGCTAATGACAGATGAGGAAAATTATTTAATCATATTCCCATCCACCCAGGTTATATCCATAGCAAACTGAAAGTCCCAAATGGTTGAGGAGCAGCCAGGCTGGCTGTGAGTAGGACACGGGTATGTTTTTCACAGCATTCAACTGAACATGTCTGGAACTGAATTTTAATAGATAATGCATTTCTGATTTGAGCTAAAATTGATGTAATTTTATTAGTGACTGTATCATTCTACTGTCTGTATCCAAATCCAAATCCCTAACCTCTAGCAGCCTTGTTCAAAGAAGTGAGATAGCTAAAAAATAAGGGGAAAAAGAAAAAAAATCAGGAAAACATTTTAAATTATGTTTTTCTTCTGGCTAGCTTACTTAAGCAAGGCCAGTGTAACTAGTCTTTGTTTTCCTGTTGCATTACCTGGTTTTCAGGAAAAAATGTTAGTTTTCTATAACATCATAACAGGCCTGTAACCAGTTAGATGAGATTTGCAGAGTGAAGGCCAGAAGATGTGAGGCATGGCTTGTTCCTCTGTTTTTTCTTTAAAGTCGATGACACTTAAAAATATATTCTACATACATATCCCCAAAGTGCAGAAGGTGTGCTGAATTGCTGTAGAATTCACATGTCTTGTTGCCAAAGATCGATACTTTAAGTATTGGAGCTGATGGACAAGTCTTAAGGAAGATTGATTCTTCACCAGTGCTTATCGCTGGATGTTTATCTGGCAGTAAAAAACTTACTCCCTAACTCAGCAGAATTTTTGAAGTGGATATATTTGGCCTTATAAATAATTTTCTAAATAATTTGCTGTGTTACGACAAAATGGCTAACATTTGCTTTTGACTCTGATGCTGACTAATACACAGAGCTACCTTCTTTTAGTCTTTGTAGAGGTCAACAGACTCAGGAAAGTGGTCTTTTTTCATGTCTAAGAAAAAAGTAATTTCATCATGTCTCAGTTTATAGAGAAGTTTAGGAGGAAAACCACCCTAGAATGAATATTTCCTCTTAAAAAAAGGGTTCCAACAATCCCTTTCTGCCAATAAGAGATTAACACTTGTGAATGAAAGTGAAAAAAACACAACCGTTTATTGACAAATAGAGTACCCACATGGCACGGAAAAAAAATGGTGTCTTCTCACAGAAGCAACCCCTGCATCCCACTCACTACTGAAGTCTTGCTATGTAAACACAATAGCATGGGAAACACAGCGGGAAGGGGATAAATCAAGAATTGTTAGAGATAAGTTTGGGGGCCGTATGCTAGTATTTGAAATAAATAACCCAGCTGAAGTGCATCTGCACCGGTACGGCAGCATGTGAAACAAACAGGAAGAGCTGGAAACCTTTGTGCAGCAAAGCTGTGATGTAGCTGTATGGATACTGAAATGCTGCTAGTAGAAGAATTTTCCAGCTTCTTGAATTAATTCTGTGAGAACCTTTCCTTTATCATGCAAGCTATGGAAACAGTAAGATAGGTTTTGTAAATAATATCTACATCTGGTGTTTTGCTAAGTTCTGTTTATGGTACATTGAAGAAATGTTTTAAAGTTGGTGTCGTAGAAGTTTAACCAGTCACCCTAGGAGAAGTGTGAACACTAACCAATCGCTTTATGGAACTAGGATACATAAATGGGATTGTAAAATAGTAAATAATTCATTCTCTCGCAGAATTTCTATGTTGCTACATCTCTCAGTCCGTGGTACAACAGCGACATCGCTGTCATCACGGAAATGTGGTGAGATGATTCTCATGACTCGAGTGTTGTAATAGATGGCTACAAGTTCTTCAGAAGGATCAGGCAAGGAAGTAGAGGTGGTGGGGTAGCTCAGCACATTAGACAGTGTTTTGGCTGTGTAAGAGTGAAGGATAGTAATGATAAGGTTGAGTGCATATGGGTGAGAATCAGGGGTAAGGCCAACAAGGCAGAAATCCTGGTGGGAGTCCATTATAGACCACCCAACCAGGATGAAGAGACAGCTGAACTATTCTATAAGTGGCTGGCGGATGCTCCCTGGTCACTAGCCCTTGTTCTTATCGCAGACTTTAACTTGCTGGATGTCTACTGGAAACTCAGCACAGCAGAGAGGAAGCAATTTAGGAGGTTCCTGGAACATGTGGAATAGAATTTCGACACATATGGTAAGTAAGCCTGCTGGGGGTAGTGCCCTGTTTGACCTGCTGTTTATGAACAAAGAAGGGCTGGTGGGAGATGTGGTGGTCAGAGGGCATCTTGGGTATAGTGACCAGGAAATGACACAATTTTTGATTCTGGTGAAGTAAGAAGTGGGGTCAAAATAAACCTCTACCCTGGACTTCACAGACAGTGGACTTTGACCTCCCTGGGAAACACTTCGTATTAATAAAGGAGTCCAGGAAGGCTGAACATACCTTAGGAAGGAAATTTTAAAGGTACAGGAGCAGGCTGTCTTCATGTGTCAAAAGATGAGCTGTCAGGGAAGAAGATAATCCTGGCTTATTACAATTATAAACTCAGTTGGTTTTGCCAGGGAAGATATGACTTCCAGCTGAGTTATTGTAATAACCTCGAAGGTGGATTTTTGTAGCAAGCAAGGAGGCTGTGGCTTGAGAGATGGGCTAGATCGCTTTCTTCCAAAATAAAAAGGATTTAATAACATGAAAATAATAAACAAAATGCACCTGAGGCAGAAACTAACAAAAGCACTCACCNCCAATGGGTTTGATGGGAGAGGCACTGCAGCAAAATTAGGCCAACCACAATTCAGGGTAGATGGAAAATACTGGTTGTCTGCCCTTATTTGGGGGCTTTGATGTAACAGAAACCCTTGCCTCTAAGAGGTGCACGGTAACACTGGCTGAATGGAGATCTTTCACAGGAGCTCAGGGAAAAAAAGAGGATTTATGACCTTTGGAAAAAGGGCAGGCAGTTTGGCAACAGTACAAGGATATTAGGTCACATAGAGAGAAAATTAGAAAGGTGAAAGCTTGGCTAGAACTCAATCTGGTTACCGCTGTGAAAGATACTAAAAAGTGTTTTTATAAATGCACCACCAACAAAAGGAGGGCCAAGGAAAATCTCCGTCTTAATTAGATGTGGGGAGAAGATCATTGTCACCAAAGACAAGAAACAGACTGAAGTACTTAACACCTTCTTTTCCTCAGTCTTCAACAGTAAGACTGGTTCTCCTCAGGAAAACTGGCCTCCTGAGGTGGTAGACCAGGATAGGGAGCAGAATAGACCCCCCTGCTATCCAAGAGAAAGGAGTTAGTGACCTGCTGAGCCATTTAGACACTCATAAGTCTACGTGACCAGATGGGATTTGTCCAAGAGTACTGAGGGAGCTTGCAGAAGGCTCACCAAGTCTCTCTACATTATTTACCAGCGGTCCTGGCTCACTGGGGAGGTCCCACAGAACTGGAATCTGACCAGTGTGATGCCTATCCATGAGAAGAATCTTAAGGAGGTTCTGGGGAACTAAAGGCCTTCCAGCCTGACTTTGCTCTCTACTCTCTACAGATGCCAGAAAGGTGGGGGTTGGTCTCTTCTCCCAGGCAATTAGTGACAGGATGAGAGGAAATGGCCTCAAGCTGTGCCATGCAAGGGTCAGATTGGACATTATAACTGCAATTATGTTCTCCAGTCAGGAAAATCAAATTCATATATGAAAAGTGAGATGGAGAACTTTTATCTGTTTTTTTTTTTGTTTTTTTGTAGGAAGTCCCTTAAATAAGTTTAGAACTAAGAAAAAAATAAATTATGGTCACCAATCAGGTCAGGGCTGAACATGTGATATTTTAATACAATACAAAGATGTCTTTTTTTCATAATGCAAAGAGTTGTGCTAACTGTTAATGAATACAGTGGAAAATAATCTGGCGGCAAGAGATAAACAACATGTTTCATCTTTGACTCCTAAACTGTGCAGTTCATATTTCTTACCCTGAACACAGCATAGTATACAGAATCATTACATTAATTTTACATAAGTGTAGAGTTCTTTTTAAATTAATTGTGACATAGCTTCTGTGTACTACAAGTTCTAGCTCTTCCCTAAATATTTCATTACAACTGAAGCACAGAAAATCACTGTTTCTGTGCAGTCTTTGTTCAAAATGCTCTAAATAGGGCATAATTTTGAGATGTTACTGCTACTGTTGGAAATTATAAAGTCATCATAACTGCCTGCACCCAGATATATAAAATAGTACAGGCAATTCTACGTTTAAAATACTGGTGACTGTACTTTTCCATCAATCTAAAAGACTAAGTCATTGGTCTGCATTTGTGACAGTGTCACATAGTTGAAAACAATCAGAGATGAATCTGAATCCATCTGCACTGGAGTTTTTCGTCAATACAAGTTATTGCTCTTCACTTTTTACCAATGAGTGAGGTCTCCTTCTTGCAGCGCAGGTAGCAAAATTTAGATTTATCCCTAAGCCTCGCTGACACAGATTGCGTCAGCACAAGGAAAGCTTAAAGTGGAATTTGCTTGACTTGAGGCAGTGCTCTTTGGAGGGAAGAGGGAAGGGGGCTGAAGATACTGTATAATCATATAACATAGATATTTTGTTTGCATGACATACTAAAGAACTACTGAGAAGAAACTGGAACTGTATTGTGATTTCAGTAAGATGTTTTTTAAACAACTGCAGTTTACAAATGGGGAAGAGTAATTTATTCTGCAATTTGAGGGGGAAAAACATGGAGGTTTTTTTGTAGAGCATGTCATTTGGGCACCAACAACATTACTGTAATTGATTTCTTAAGAAATCATAATGGACTTCTGTGAAATTATTGAGTGTTTATCCATTCATTCTTGCTAATAGGTAAAGTGGAGTTTATTTCCAGAAATCCTGTCACTGCATGCTTTTAGTACTGGCACACTGTCTTTGCTACAAGCAGAGAAACCAAGTGTAAACTGTCCCTAAATATTCCTATAAAAAGGGAGAAAAAGCAGTGATGTCTGAACAAGTGCTATTAAACAGGTAATAATAATCACAGCATAAAAAATTTCTAAGTGTCTGCTCTTTAGTGTCTTATGTTGAGGGGTTGAGATGGTGAAAGACTATGAACGAAAAAATAATTAAATGGGAACTGAAGAATTTTAAACAAAGTGGGCAAAAAAGGCATCCTTTGCAGTTGTTCACTGGTGGAAAGGATTTACTGTTTTTTAGTATCAGCTACATTACTGTTCTTTATCCTGTTAAGACAATTGTTTAGTATTGTATTGTCTGTGTCCCATTAAATAATTATTGGAGCATCTTAATCCAAACTAGGAACTACCTCAGTAGCCAAAAAGTAGGGAGTAATACAAATATTTAAGGAAATACATTTATGATAGTTTTACAAAATTCTGAATTCCACCTAGGAAATAAAACCAGATGGAGCTAGGAAAATTCCCTGGATATTGCTTTCCTGTGAAAACTTGCTAAGTATGTGTGTGAAGACACAGGTATGAAATGTAGTGCAGTGTGCATAGTAAACTTGCAATCAAATTTCATCTCTTCATTCAGAATTTCAAAAGCAAAGATGCTTTTGAAATCAGGAAAAAATGAGGAACCATGCTCTGGTGAAGAAGGAAGGTGAAAATCATCTCTATTTATCTAAATCATTAAGCAGCTGATGTTTAGAGGAACATTCTTGCCATAATAATACTGTAATGTGATAAATATTAGTATTATCTGTTTAATATTTGATTTCTGGTGGTCCTTTGCTTAAAACCTCATGTTTTCTTGCCCTACATTTCATTCCTTGATTTCTCTGGGCTTACAGAACACCATCATCATGAGTATATTTTTTTCTTTTTTCCTTTTGGTTCCTTCTCTCCCAGGGAAGACAAGAAGGCATTCACAAAAGCTAGATTTATAAGATTGAGTAATAGGCTGAAACACTAAGTGCTGAGGTTTTTCAGCTCTCTGGTACACACAGCTCACTAGTCCTAGTTCTACAGAAAGCAAGTTTTAGATTTGAGTTGCTCCCCTAAGTTATGTTTTACACATGGTGTGATGTTTTACATAGGAAATCATCCCTGGACTGTCAAGTACCCCTAGGGACTAGGGCCTGTCTTGTGTCCGTGACAGGAGTGTTTCCGTGTTTCTTTCCCCTGTCCATGTAAGGCTTGGTGAAATGTTTCATAGTTGCTTTCCCTGAGCTCTGTGAGCAAAGATATGTCACTGCAGGTCAGCAGGGACACTCTGAACCACATTCATTGCTCGTCTAGGTTGCATACGGTAAGGGAGAGAAGTTTAAAAAAATAACTCTGACCCAGTTCAAAGTGATGATGCAGCAGTGCCCTGAGGGGTCCCTGGAAGGAGAGGTACCTGTCTCAGGGCCATCTGGGGAGCAGGACAAATCTGCTCTGGCCAGGTGGGTGCTCACCTTGGCACTTGCCACTGTTCATCTGGCAGCACAGACAGTAAGACCCCACGGTGATTCTGTCACTGCTCAAAAGACTTGTCACATAACTCACTGCTTGGAAATTCAGTTTAAACATGTATTGCCCATGGCTGTGTTGCTTCATTGCAGCTCAGGATCTCTGCTCCCCTTTACCCTTGACTTGTACTGTGATTAAGTAGTTTCTAATAGCATAATAATATAAAGATGGAAGAAGTAGTATGAAGTGAAAGAAACAAATAATAGTACTTTAGGTTTTTTTGCTTTAGAAAAGAGCCTTTAAGTATAAAAGGGGTTCTTCTTCCAGTTCATGAACTGGAAGAAATGAAAAAAGATCTTGTAATTAAGGTTGAATTGTGTGAAAACTTTGGATTATGTTGCACTTCTGCGATCCCCCAGCCCCTAGGTGGGCTGTGGCAGCCGAACGTCCATCAAGTGTTGGCCCTCCAACGGTGGGAACACCAGGAGGCAGAGGACAGACCTGAGGGCGGCTCTGAGGGCAGCACCGAGGCTTGAAGTCACCACCTCCCCCTAGAAAGTTCTATCCAGTTCGGTACCTCATTGGCCCCATGTTCTAGGTGCCGCCTCCAAGTTACCNCCATTTTCCCCGTCTTTTGTGCCTGGACCTTCCAATGGGATGAGGCTGTGGAGCCCACAAAAAAGACCCCTCTCTGTTCCTTTACCTCAGAGGGATGCGTGCAACACACCTCCAGCCGAGCCTGCTCCTTCTGATAAGGAGCCAGCGCTGATGGCAGCTCCAACAGCAGCTGCCCTGCAGTTCATTGATGTCTGCAGGAAGGACGCTGTGCCCCTCCTTTCGTGGGCAGCTCGACAGCGTCATTGCACTGTTTTAACTAGGGATTATATCTATATCATCCGTATCTATGAATCTACTTGTATACCTATTGTTTATAAATCTACGTTTGAAAATTCGCTGCGTTTTTAGGAGTTGTATCACAGCATAAATCTAAAGGATATTAAAATACTGTATTTGCATGATATAAAGGGCTACAAACTAGAAAGAATATATTTTATTTTCTAGCTTTTAGCGGAGGAGTTACTACAGAGATGTATATTAACTTAAAAAAGAGAGAAAGAGTGGGAAAATAAATGGAACTTACGCAATTTACTCTCTCAACTTGGAAATGTGCCAAGGAGATCCCTGAAGTATGCTATAGTGTCTAGTTCAGAATTTTGACTGGCATTTTAGCATCATGAATTGTAATAATATTTTAGTTTACATAATGAAAGGTGCTGTGGGGGTGACATCACATTGAGTGAACATTTAAAAAATTTTAGCAAATAATGATTCTTACTTTATTTGGCATAAACTCATTGCTACTCTTGCTCATTGTAAGAGACCTTACTTTGACCCATAAAATCCTGTTTCTGGAAAGAAACCCTTCCTAGGAAGTTTCTGTTCCTAGCTTCTCTCTGCTCTTGTGCGGAGGTTTGACATTCCTGTCACAATAAGAGCATCATCATGACACCAGTCTGGTTGAATACAATATTTAGTTTTATTTAATTTTTTTCAATATTGTTTTTCACATTGATCAGCTCAACCCCTTTCATTTCAAGGTCCCGGTAACAGTCATGTTATGTTCGCTGTACAGCTATAAAATTATTGTCTTATATTGTGATTTAAGCTATGGATGTTTGTAATTGATTTTAAAAAATCCCCAAACCAAAGCAAACCAGAAATAAGCCCCATCTCAAAAATACTACAAGACTTCGAACACTTTAAAAGATGTATTGGTTTGCATCTTTCTCGAAGTAAACAATTTTTTCTAATCAGTAGAACTGTGTTTCTGAGTTATAAAGCTCCTATTTCCCCTTACCCCACATATGATAATTATTTAGGTTGAAGAGGCCATGAACAAAGAAATCTGTAAAACCAGTCCATTCTTTAATGAGCTAAATTATACATTTGAGTTTAAGATTATCATTTGTAGGGCTTTCATTAAATATAAATATGGAGAGTATATAATTTAGCTTTCTGAACAAAAGTACCTTGTAAAATCAAGCATCTGACCACGGAGGGCATAAAAATTTAGTTAGAAAGGTCAAATTTTGAATTTGTTCAAAAGCAAACAAAGAAGCTTCAAAAGCAGTCAAGTGTTTCACAGCACAGCAGGTCTGTGATGTGAGTCTCCAGAGTGGTGCATTTATGGGGGAAATTTTGATAAAATATTGCTTAATATTAACTGTGAGAAAATAAGATCTTTACTCAAGGAAACTGAAACAGCATATCAAACAAGTGAATGGAATAGTAAATTTTTCTGAGCCGTTTGATAGTATGGATGAGATTCAGAAGTGAATGAAACCAAGCAAGCAACAACTGTTGTGAACATACTTTCCCCAAGCTTTCTCAGGTGGTCATTTGCATTGACCTAGCCCCTTCATGAAATTAATCTTCATTACACATGTCGTGTGCTAATTCTTTCAGTCAGTTTTTGACTGACATTTTTTATATCCAAGCAGAAGGGAAAAGTTTGAAGAATGAACTATACAGAAAAAATTACTTTGTACAAGTATGCCTATAATTAATTTAGTTGCTGGCTCTGTGGCTTTCAGTAGTATTGTGCTTTATCCTGTAATCACTTTCCACCTATGTTTTCTATAACACCCACTCTGCTTCTTTGCTACTGCTGAGGAAATAAAAGCTGTTTTCATGACTTTATTTAATCATTTGAACTTGCATCATTCTAAGCCAGTGACTGTTTTTAAAGATAATCCTGAGTTGAGGGAAGGCTTATAAATATTGCTTTAAACATTGAAATTAAAATAGTCCTTCAGATTTTCTGATTTCCTGAAGAATATTAGTAATAAGCAGAAAAACTTCTAGATTGTTTCTAAACTTTGGATTAAATTATTTTATCTTTGTTGCACGGTAAGGATGTCTGCAAGTAATTAAATAGTAATGAACCAGGCAAAAAAATAAACCTCTGACTTTTAGAGAGTTTGTGGTTCTGTAGCTCTTGAAAAGTTACAGTGATAAAAAAGACCCAAGAGTAAGTGGGCGTAGAGTCGAATTATCTCACACATTCCTAGTGTGTAAGCCAGTGGGTGACAGAGGGACGGGATTTGCTAGGAGTGGAAGAGACAGAAGATCCGCCTGTTGATTGTGAATAGGGTTCTGCAAGAGAGTTGTCTGTAGATCTGAAGAGAATGAACTTGTGTCTGACAGTTCTATCGATCCTGAAAATGGTGACTTGGTGCTAGAAGAATGGGATATTGTCTAATTTATGTGAACACTACTGACATAACTGCATGCCTATTTTTTCCCTTAAAATTGAAGTACATTTCATCTCTCCACACTTTAGCTGCATTAAAATCATAATGGTAGTAATTATACTGTGGAACAGTAGCTATACTAACAATATTTTTTCATGACGTATTTCCTTTTTTTTTCCTAGGATGAGGAAGGAAAGTGAGAAACATTAAAGCTGCAGAATTAAATGATGCACCATTCAGTATTCCACTGGGTACGTGAAACAACCTTTTACTGCCCATGCTGATCTTTTTGCTTTCTTGTATTAATAAGTAATGCAGTTGGCTACATTTCTGCAGTTATGGATACAAATGAATATAGTTTTGATATGTGCTCCGTTCAAACACGGTAAAGTCCGGCCTAAGCAATTGTAGGAAACGGTTAGAGCATGGTGCTATTAAAGCCAAGGCTGTGGGTTTGATCCTTCTGAATTCTGTAAACAGAGATTTTTGGGGGTTTTTTTGCAGTCTCCACTCAAGTGCATGTGTATGGTTTTGTGAGAATCCTCTTTTAAAAACCAGTTGCTCTTATAAAAGGGGAGGGGACAGCCTTTGTAAATGAGGATATTTTCATTTTATTCTCATCCCTTGACAGATAGCAGCCAAGTGACCATTTGTAGCCGTAAATTAAAATAGTAATAGGAACTTTTAATTTACATAATTGTAATCATGTTTCACATCTGAATTTACAGATTTTTTTTTAAAGAGATTTAAAAGGTTAAGGTTTGTTTTCTTATTTACTGTTAAATATATTTTCTGCAGGAGATGCACCTGCCTCTCAAGAGCAGTGTAACAATTATATGTATTTATTGCAGTAATTATAGAGCAGCATATTCCAATTCCAAGTTTAAGTTTTCTTGTGTTACATTTGCTAGGCAATTAATGTTTCTTTCATCATTTGGCTAGAAACTTAAATTAATTTTAAAATGCTATTGTCAACAACTAAGAAATATCACATATACTATTGCATATTCAAACTAAAAGCCAAGATTCTTTCTTACGAAGTTTGACATCGCACACTAACTAGGAATAATTCGTTTAATTTTGGATGGGGAATTAACTGTTCATTTGTCAACACATATATTGATAATAGTGTTGCTGTTTTGTAGAAACTTGATTGTAGCACATCTTTATTCCATCATGGTCATAAATTAGTAAAGTTTAGGACACCCTGCATGTGTGTCATCTTTCAGCCACTCATTTTGTACACTACAAATACTGCCCGGGAGTGACCTCCTCCTTGGTCCTCTTCCTCTTTTATGTTGTAGGGAAACATGAAGGAGCTCCACACAATGGGCAAACAATCTTACAGCACTTTTAGCAGGACTGTGCATACACAGTTGCAACTGCATAATCTCCTTAATTTAACTGCATTTGAGGGCTGTTGCTTTAACACTGCTGGTGTACGGAGGCAGCACACTGCTGTGGCTGGTTATTGAAGAAAGAAACCTTCCACTAAAAAGTCAATGGGAAAAAATCTTACTTGTATTAAAAAAGAAAAACAAGCAAGCCTTCTTAATTTTATTTCTATCCTTTTTCTCTTAAAAAGAGTCCAGCAGCTACTGGTAAATGAAGAGTGAGTCTTAGCTCAGTTCAGACTGTTCTAGCATTTTGCTTTGCTGTATCTTCATTTTTACTTTAAGTATATTTAGTTGGTTGTATTAGTAGGTTGCCAAACTGAAAGACACCTGCTGAACTAAACTAAACAAAACATACCTGCTCTAAAGACTTAAGAATATTGATCCTACAAATGTTTGCACATTCATATAACTGTACTTGAAGTACTAGTCTAGTGGAAACAAAATTGTTACAGCTTTTGGAGAGTGGAACCCCAGTTTCACTTTTTTCCCTGTTTTTTATAAACTGATATCACTCAGCAATTTTTGTAGTCTAGGTTTAGTCTGTTGAATATCTTTACATTGTGTTTCATCTTTGTCTTCCTTCCACATAATCTTGCATTATTTGGTCTGCAAGTAACTAGGCAGTTGAGTGAGGAAAAGAAGTACTGCTGTAACTATGTAATTTATGTTATGTAAGTTCTGTAGAGGAATGGTGCAATCAGGAATAATTAGAAATACAGTGATAGTGTATATTAAAAATATAAAGAATTGACTAGTAGGGAATAAGCTTTTCAAGAAAGACTTATCTTCAGTATTTGCTATTCAAAGAAAATTACTTTTTGCTTCGAATACAAAGATACAAAAACAAGATCACGCAGAGATTTATATTGTGGCAACAGTGTCCCCTGAAATGACAAGACACGAAATAGATGGAAATTTCTGCCTAAATGAATCATTAAGAAAATTACAATGTAACAACAGTATTTTGTGCAAGTTTGAATTAATTGGTGGCTTTTGCTGAACTTCAGGTACATGCAGCTCTTATGGAGCATGTTTCCATCACACTGAGTGATGAAAGTGGAGGAGGTTAAGGTAAAGAAATGTCAGGGTTAGCTGCAGTTCCTTTCTTTTAGCAAAGGAGTTGACTCAAGATTTGACAAGATTATCTCATGGCTATGTCTACATAGGTACCAATATTTTGTGCCCTATAAGATGACTTTTGTTGATCCTCAGGCTAGTGTGAATTCTAGTACTGAGACTTTTGCAGTAGCAGGATACATTTTGCCTAATGATGAAAAAGCTGAGGCCACAAAAGTCTTAGGGTTTTATGTGCATGGGTCACTTACATTCTGCAGTCACTCAAGAAAAAGTGCTCCTTAATAATATCTGTGTGTATGGGCATTTTCAAAGTATATCTGTAACACATATTGAAGTGTACTGGAAACCTGGGCAGACTATTCGGGTGCAAAAGGTATTCACTGTGTGGCAGCACTCTCTGTATCTGTCAAGACATTACTTTTTATTTTATATATATATATAAACACCCCCATTACCACACTGGAATAAGCCTTTTCACTTTCTGAATAAACCTAATGTACATTTTTTGAATTAAGTATTTTTAGGAGGGAGTTAATTAGCAAGATTTTTGCCTTTAAAACTTATACTGTATCATAATTTACAAATCTAAGAAACCCTTCAAATTCAATGGCTGTAAAAATATCAGGTTATATTCTGTGTTCATAGTCATATATAGGAGATGATGTCACATGATGTGACCTAATAAACTATTTCAAATTTTCAAACATTAAGGAATCATAGCCACATGGAATAGTAATCAAATGAAGTGAAATAGGAAATAGGTGTTTTTCAGTGATAGCACCCATACTTAAAATTTATTCATGCATCCTGAGTTAAACACACAGTAACCTCATGACTGTATTAAATTGTGTTCCTCTCATAAGGATACCCATCAACTAGAAACAGTATTTTAGAATATTAGTTTATTTAGTATGACAGAAATAGAATTTCTAAGTATGCCTGCTTTTAAAAGACAAGTGAAAATAAACTAAGAATATAATGGAAAATGACTTGCTAAAATCTTCTTGTTCAGTTTTTGTTTTATTTGAAAGTTTTTTAACTCATCTAACTCAGGCCAAGGGATGGTAAATTTTTCATTTGGTGTCTTTGTGGTTTTGATTTTTAAACAAATGTAATTTAAAACTATTTTTAAAAATGTATTCTTTCAACATATATGGAAAAGTCAGTACTTGATATTTTATATGTTTTTAGAGTACAAGCCACCCTGTGTACTTCAGGTTCTCTGTAAAAGAAAAAAAAAACACCATACCAACTAAAAACCCCAAACAAATAAGGATTAAAAATGGCAGATGGGTTTCCTAATGATTATACATCCTTGATATGTAATTTCTTGACCAAGACTTTTAAAATCACATTTGAAAATGCAGTAAAAGCAACTTGGTATGTACAACTTCTGGACAGAAAAAATCCTAGTGCTTTTTATATGCACTCATTGCAATCTTTAAATGCCTAGTATTGCAGTACTAATAGGGTGGAAAAATATAATTGATTTTTACACTATTGTTAGCAGTGTAGATTTCTCTGGGGTTTTTTTCACATAAAATTAAATCCTAGAGGAGGCTTTGAAAAGTGGAAACCTACATTAACTTCTACAGGTCAGTCTGTTTAGGTCACCATATGATTTAACATGGCACAAATTAGCATCTGTCATCATAAATAGTAATGATGAGAGACGCATATAAATATTCTTGAACATTTACTTAGCTACTTAGTCTTGGAGACTTTCAACTGTAAAAGATTGAATTATTTATCTGACGCCAGAAGAAGTAAATGGCATTTACATGGCATTGAGTGCAATAACTTAGATCCTTCCTGAATATAGTAATTTCTATTTTGTTTCAGTATCTTTTTATAAACATTATTTTAATATTAAAAAAATTTAAAACCACTACATGTAATTGTATAATAAAAATGTATTAAATTGTGTGGGAAATGGAGTTACA
>VXBT01010007.1:663128-704427 GCA_013400235.1 Oriolus oriolus | reverse complement strand
GGGGAAAGAAGGGAGGAAAGCTTTTTTTTTTTCTTGCCTTTTAATTTTTTTTTTTTTTTGTCGCCCTGAATCGCCCGTTTTCAGAGCGATGCTTTTGTGAGGAAACCCAGGCGCTCCGTGCCAAGCCCGCCGGTGCAATGAATGGAGGGAGGTTTCTTGGAAGTCGGCACTTCCAGGGCTGTCTCCCAAGTTTTTTGAGCCGCCGGGGGTGACATGGGGTTTGTATCCCCGCGGTCGTCGCCGGCAGGAAACTTGGAGGGCGAAGAGGAGCCGTGTCCAGGGCTATGAATGTTTAACCTTTAGGGGTGGGGGTTTCAAAGACCGAAGCTTCCCCGGACTTTGCACTGCAAAGCGGCGGCATTCCTGCTGTCCCCGGCTCTGCAGTGTCCCCTCTCCCGAGCCGGGGGGTTTGGGGTGCGGGCTGGGGTCCCGGGGCTCCTGGGCACGCCTGTGTGTGATGGGCGCGGCTTGGAATGGGGGTGGGAATCGCCCGCTGGGCAGCTGGGGCCTGATGGCCTCGTTAGATCGTTTGGGAAGGTGTTGCCTTTGAAAAATGGAGAAATAAACAGGCCAGGAAGGGAGGTAGGTGGTTGCAGGTCAGGACAGAAGGGTTTGGTGTTTATTTCTTGTCTCTACCACGTTATTTGACAGAAACTCCCTAAAAAACTGAGTGCTAAACACCCACTGAGTGAAAGTTTTTAGGAAAGGATCCTATCTTCTTCCTTAAAATCATGTTTAAATCCCTTTTCCATTTATCCTTCCGAAAGCAGCACCAGTAGAAATCCTGTTGCCAGTCTGCTCTGTGAGGTGCATTGGAAACCCATTTGTGTGTAGCAACACTCACTCCTGGATGATTCCTCACTTATATTTGCTCAGGTTTTCTCTAGCAGTGACAGGAACCAGGTAAACACTGTAAAATACCTTAATCGGCCTCTGAGAGAAAGGAAAAAATTAAATAATTATTTAAATGCTTCCTATTTTAAACATGTGTAATGTATCCAAAGTAGGTGACTTAGAGTAATAAAGCTAATTTAGGGATGGCTGGTTTGGTTTTTAGTCTGTTGTCATATCTGAATGCCTCAGTTATTAACCCCAGCCTCACACCAAGAAAAACATTGTCAGAGAAACTTAATTTACTGTAGGTGCAGGAAGTCAGCCTGTCAGTCAATAATGTCCCATCTCCAGCTCCTTTCATCCCCATTTTGACCCAAATGAGAATAAAAATGTCCCAGTGGAGACCACGTATCTACAACCAGAAGTCCACTCCTTCTGGAACTTGAATAGTCAGGCAAATTTTTGCTTTTGTGGAGTTTTAACCCTGCTGAGCAGGGTGAAGTTTAACCTTGTGCCAGAAGTCAAAGGGTTATTTTATTGTATTTAGCAACATTTCACTTCTCCATTGCTTTGATCTCTTCTCCACCTGTTCTCCATTCCAGCTGGCAAACGGACGTGGTTGGATTTTGAATTCTCATGCAAGAGTTTGTTTGCTCATTTAAGAATCCCAGATTATTTGGGTGCCCTGTGCTATAAATCCTTATTTTAGGTAATAACCAGAGACACAATTTCCCTTCATCCAAGGTTTTTTTTGTTGCCTTCCTTTATTTTTTTTTATATCTGGAACACTACCCTAGGTGGGGATGGAAGGTGGGATGTGAAAGAAGGGGTTTGCCCTCTCGTGCTGCTCAGCTGCCAAAAAATGGGAATAACCCACCAAAAAAACTGCAGAATAACCCACCAAAAACCTGCAGAATAACCCACCAAAAAAGCAGCTGAACAACCCCACCGTGCTCCAGGAGAACGGAGGTGCCCAAAATTCAGCGAACAATTTGAATCATTCTCTTGACCTTAAAGTCAATTTGATCTTCTCACTTAAAGGCATTGCTGGGAGCAAGGCTGAGTGTTTGCACGGCCCTGAGGTTTTCAGGATGTTTGAGTGAAGTTCCTGCCTGTTTTCCGCCCCTTTTCCACACCCGGAAGCGTGGGGAGGTGACGGAATCCTGCGCCTGCATCCTGCCCCGTGTGCCGCGTGTTGTGTTCCCTTGGAAAGCTCTGGCAGCCCTGAGCAGGGCTTTGCGCTCTGGACACATTTCTGGGAGAAGTTTCGGTGTGGAGAGATGGAAAAACGGGCTGGGTTTAGCAGGATTTGTTTTTCTGAGGCCGGGTGTGAGCGGGAGGAAGGAGGGCTCGGGTGTCTGGGGTGTTCCTGCCCTGTGGAATCCTGTCTGGAGCTGCGTCCCGGGCTCCCGTGCACTCAGCTGAGCGAAGCTGAACCGGCTTTCCAAAAGTAGGACGGGCTCCATTTAAATGCATATTAATTAAAAAGCACGACGTTTATAGTGGAGTCTGGATCGCACGCAGCAGGCCTAAAGGAACCCGCGGCCAGCAGAAACTGCTGGGATTTCCCTGGTTTTATAGAAAGTCTCTTTGCAGCAAAAGAGGATCTGAGTGCACGAGGAACCAGCTGAACAGAGGGTAATGAAGCTGAAAAGTACGAGGGGGTGGGGAGGAACTGTTTCTTTCTAGCTCTCCTTGTGTGAATGCCGTGGCTTTTGGCGAGGCCAGAGGGACAGTGGGGACGTGGTGGCAGCCCACAGGTGACCAAGCTCTGTCACCACCTCATCCAAAGCTCATTAAATGGGTGCTCTCGAATCCAGCAGTCAGGAGCTGCGGTCAGTGGGTGCCAGCCTGGCAAGGCTCCAGCCCGCCCAGGGCTGGGGGCCTGGAGAAGTTCCTCACTCAGACCCTTCCCAAGCTGCCTGAGAAGAAAAGCAGAGCTGTTTTTTCTGGCAAAACACCTAAGGTGCCATTCATAAACTCAGAGGACCTGTGCTGTCGCTTCAGAGCTGCCTCACTTGGGAGGGACGAGCGGCAGCCGCTGGGCTGCTCTCAGGGAAGATGCTCAGCGTGAAACCGGCAGCGCTGGCTGCTTGGAGCCACAGCATCACCTCCCAGCCCTGCAAACCGAGGATTTACTGTTTTACCCTGGCACTGATGCCAGCAGGAAGGGATGCCCGAGCACTCTTGCGGGCATGGAGAGCTCCCACGCTGGCAGGGGCTCCTCTGGCTCCTGGAGGCCGGCCAGGGCCTCGCTGCCTTTCTCGTGGGGGGATTGTTTTGCCGCTCCCGTGCCTCTTGTGCGGCGCTATCTGCCCTCCCCAGGGCATGCTGATGGGGACACTGGCTCCTCGATAAGGCAGCAGGGTGGGGACAAGGCTGCCCACAGCCTGGGAAAGGGGGTTCTTCACTGTATTCCCTTCAAATCGCCTTCAAACAGCTCCATCCCGCCGAGCCCCGCAGCCACGGCGAGTCACCAGCACATCTTTTGTGCCCTTCTTCTCCTTTCTTCTCCCAGACATGCTCAAAAAGGCGAGTTTGGGTTATCTGATGCGTCGTGCCGCTGTCAGTGCTGTACGTGCTGCAGCTTATAATAAATAAAAGGCTGATTGTTGGATTCTGCCTCTGCTGCGGGGCTGTTTGTGGGCATCGGAGTGTCCCTGGCACCCGAGAGTGTCCCTGGCACTCGCAGACCTCTCTGCTCATCACCCCAACCTGCGCCACTCGGGTTTGCCTCGGTTGGCTCAGGGGATTCAGGCTCAGCTCTTGGTTTGATCCGTGAAGGAGCAGGTTGAGGTGGGATATTGGGATGAAATCCTTCCCTGTGAGGGTGGGGAGGCCCTGGGGTGGAATTCCCAGAGAAGCTGCGGCTGCCCCTGGATCTCTGGAAGTGTCCAAGGTCAGGCTGGACGGGGCTTGGAGTAGCCTGGGATGGTGGAAGGTGTCCCTGCCCATGGCAACAAAGTGAGCTTTAAGGTCCCTTCCAGCCCAAACCGTTCTGTGATTCTGTGGTTTAACCTGTAATTCCTGGAAAGGGTGTCATGGACTGATGTTAATCTGCTGAGTTAACTTAGAAAAAGGAAAGGAAAACAAAAGCAGGGGAAGTTTGAGCTGATTGGCCACAAAAAATGTAGGATTGAATCGTGGTCTCGTCCCTTAGAACGGTGGGAGGGTTTCCTTAAAACCTTTTAGCTTGGGAAAGAGGAATGGGAAGGTTTAACAATGTTAAACCTGGCTGAACTTTAGACTTGATGTTCACTTTAAACTCGTGGAAACGTGGGATGCCCCATCCCCGCCGCAGCCCTGTGCTCTGCGGCTGTCTCGGTGTGACAGGGGACAGCGATAGCTCTCCGTGGCCTAAATATTTGGGCAATGACTTCAGTGGCACAGCCCAGATCTTGGCAGCGGTGCTGCCCGTGGGAGCTGTGGGCAGCTGCCTGCAAGAGAGAGCTCCCACGAGCCTTTCACCCTCGAGCACGTGGCAATTGTTGCTGCTCAGAAAAACCCTCCCCAGCACATCTCGTGATTTTTAAAAAAATGTTTTATCTCCTGAGAATCCCGTTTCCTTGGAAAAATAGTTCTTCTCCTCGTCTGTGGGGTGCTGCTGTCTGTGAATGTGGGGTTCTCCTCGTGGCTCTCAGGTCAAGCCCCCTGTGGCTGGGGGTCCCCAAGGGCAGTGGGGGGTGGCTGTGCTGTCCCCCCCACCCACTGGCACTGCCAGCCTGGCTCGGCCTGAGTCCAGAGGGAGCAGGGATTCAGTGAGAAGAGCACAGGAACACTTTGCTCCCGTGGCAAAGGGAGAGGGCAGCTCCCTTCAAGAGCAGGGGCTGGAAGGGGCAGCGTGTCCCTGGCACGGGGCAGAGCCGTGGCACTATTCCTGCTGGAGCTGCATCCTCTGCCTTCTCCCTCCTGGCTGGAGAAAAGCACCTCGGTGCCACCCCCCAAACGTCTGCTCTTCCCAGCCAGCACATGGAAACCTTCCTGACATTTCTCTTCTCCCCGTGCTCGTGTTCCCGGGGCTCCTGTCCTTGTGTGCTCAGCCAAAATCTGTGTGGCATTTGGGGAGGTGGGAGAGGCAGAGAAGGGAGCTGTGCCCAGCAGAGCTGGCTGGTGTTGGTTCTCCTCAGCACCCGGAGCTGCCGGCGTCGCTGCGCTGCTCCTGCCCCGTATTCCTCCTGCAGTGGGAAGTGCCAGCAGTGCTGGGCCGCCCTGGCAGCCCTGGGCTCTGCAGATAGGGAAGGGCTGAGTTCTTTATTCTGCTTTTCAGCCCGGGGCGAGAGGGCTGCCAGCCAGCCAGCCCTGCCACTGCCAGCCTGAACCCATTCCCTGCCTCTTGGGTGCCGCAGCCATTCAGCCCCTGCTCCCGCAGCCCTCCGTGGACCAAATTTGTTGCAGGAAGTTGCTAGGAAACTCAGACCCGGCTGAAAGGCTTTTTCCCCGCCTCTGTTTTTTTATTTCCTCAATGTTGTGGCGCTGGCTGAATGAAGACCAGGCCAGGAACGCTCACTTGGAGCACCGTGCTCCTGCAGGGACCGGTGATCTGAGGGATGTTCAAGTTGCAGGCTGAAGATGCTGGGTCAGTGTGGAACTTCCCTCTCCTCGAACCTTGCCTGTTTATTTGCATGTGTCTCAGCCAGCCCGGGCCCACGAGGTCTGCCTGGTGTCTGTGGGTGGTTAAAACACAGCAAAACAGCCCCAAACGCTCTCGCTGTGCCTCTGTTTCTGCGGCTGGCTGGGTGCAAGGTCTGGAGCATCATGTGGGGCCGTGCTGCTCTGTGGGTGTCTTATCTCTGCCCTGCTTTGCCAGGCCACTGCTGGGCTTCGAAGGGCAGAAGAGGTGTTTGTGCTGTGCTTTGGTCACACTTCTCTTTGGCAGGTCCACCCAGAAAAGGAGGCCGTGGCTGTAGCTGAGCTCTCTGTGGGGTTGCTTTCCCTGCCCTGTGCTTGTAAACCCCAAGGAAGGCATTTCTGCTTTTTCTTTTTCTCTTTTTTTTTTTCTTTTAACGGTTTTTGGGTGTTTCAGAAGCCACTTCCCCTTCCCTTGCTGAAGTGTTGCCACAGCTGCCAGAGCAGCAGTGCTGGTGCAGTCAGAGCCCTAGGCTGAGGGCTCTGTTTGGTGGCACCAGGGTCTGAATCCAGCGTTTCAAACAAAACCCCAAACAGGCCTCGTTTATGGCGACAAATTGGAGTGGCACTTGGGGGCTTGTTAGGCTTGGGAGTCATGGAATGGTTTGGGTTGGAAGGGACCTTAAAGGTCACCTCATCCCATCCCTGCCATGGGCAGGGACACCTTCCACTGCCCCAGGGTGCTCCAAGCCCCGTCCAGCCTGGCCTTGGACACTGCCAGGGATCCAGGGGCAGCCCCAGCTGCTCTGGGCACCCTGTGCCAGGGCCTGCCCACCCTTACAGGGAAGAATTTCATCCCAATATCCCATCTAACCCTGCTCTGGCAGTGTGAACCCGTTCCCCCTTGTTGTGTCCCTCCAGTTCCTGGTGAAAAGTCCCTCTCTGGCTTCCCTGTAGCCCCTTCAGACACTGCAAGGTGCTGTGAGGTCTCCACACAACCTTCTCCAGGCTGAACAACTCCCTCCCCATAGGGGAGGTGCCTTCGTTCCAGCTCCCGTTGATGGTTTGACACCACCACGTGCGCTGACTCAAGCCTGGCTATTCTGTGTTTGTTTGTTGGTGCAGAGAGCTGGGGCCAGGTTCATCAGGAGGCAATTAATGATTATGTAATCGCTGAGAAATGTGTGAGGGAGCAGTTTTGCGCAGCGACAGAGCAGGAGCGCGGTGGGGCGGGGCAGGGCCCGCTGTCACCCCCCAAATGCAGCAGCACTGGGACCTCCAGGCTCTTGGCTCCCGGAGCTTTAACTCGGTGATGCCTCAAGCATCAGCTCTCCTGGCACGGGGGAAAGGCTGGCGAGGAGGGGGAGAAGAGCTCGCAGCAGAAACACGGTAGCCTGTGAAGGATGGTGCCGTGCCTTGGGAAGATAGCGGGTGCAAAGGAGCGGAGATGGAGCAACTGGGGAGCTCTCAGTTCTGCTTTTTGTGCCAGTGAGAGTTCAGGCAGGGCTTTCCTCTGCCTCACCTAGAAACTGGCCGTCCTGAACCATCCAGCCTTCCGGCAATGTGTTCTTTTCAGGGCTTAAAATAGTTCCTGTGTTTGTCACACTCTGGATTTCACAATAGCTGCGGGGTGAGTCACAGGCAAAGGCCAAACAGCCACTTCTGTCACCTGAGCGGGCACCTCCCACCCCTCAAATCCACGAACCGAGCAGTGGTTTCCCTCTCTGCCTTCTAGGAGCACCCTGATTTCCTGGTGTTCCCGGTGGGTTTGGCCACAGCAAGGCCAGCACCTGCTTTGCTCCAGAGCTCTCCAGGAGGATCCTTTGCGTTGTTTCCCCCTTGGCTCCAGGCACGGCCCTCTGGAAGCGGTTTACTGAGTAACTTTTATGTGACATTTGTGGAATGCACGTTCCAGCCCCGTTGCTGCACAGACCTGTCGCCGTTGACTTGCCCAGGGGCTGGTGGTGGCCACGAGGGGTTTTTGGGGTTTAAGTGGCTGAAATGAACCCCCCTGTAGTTCAGCAGCACCTCCTGGGCACTGTCCCGGCAGCTGGCTGCTCGAATTTTTGTGGGGGGCTAATTAGCACCCCAAGGACAAATTATCCACGGGATTGGAATGTCCAGGAGTGGAGGGGGAACTGGCATCGAACAGTTTCTTGGGCTCTCACAGCCTGGGAGGCTGCTGGGATGTGGCTGTGGCCTGGTGTCAGGGCTGGGGGACGAGCAGATGGAGGTGGAGAAACGGGCAGAAGATCCTTGGACTTCCAAAGCTTTGGCAGTGACGGACGGGACTTGCTGAGCTGAGTTCAGGAGTGCCCGTGCCAGGCACTGTGTATCTCCCTGTGCCACGTGTGCTGGGAACAGGACAGCTGGAATTTGGGCTCAGAGGGGCCATGGGCGCCTCGGGAAGGGATGAACTGTCCAGCCTGTACCGGTGTTGGTCCTCCCAAAGCTGCTGTGTGGGGCAGCCGGTGTCTTCTCCACACTACAGGGGAGATAATTTTCCAAAATCTCCTGCTCACCCCGTGGCCTCAGGTCTCCTTTCTACTCCAGCTTCTTCTGCCATCCTGAGGGGCATTTTGGCATTCTGGGAAGTGCCCTTGGTTGCAGCAGTGACATTATCACAGGGTCATGCCCACACCATCCCCGTGCCCGCCCTGCCCACAGGAGCTCGCTGGCACCCCAATTGCTCATTGTCACATCAGGAGCTGGTGATGTCCTGAGCCGATTTCTCCTTGGGGACGCTGCTCTCACTCCTGCTGGGCTGCCCGAGCTGTGACCTCCCTGTGCCAGCTGGGGGGACGTGGGATGTGGGACGGTGAAGTGCTGCTCGCCCTCCGGAGCTCAGGGACGAGGAAATGGGGAAGGGTGGGTGAACATTGTTCAGGACAGCTCAGCGTGGTGGAGAAACGCCGAGGTCCCTCTGTTCTGGCCACCTTTAGAACTGAGCACCAGGCAGGGGCAGGTGGGCTCCCAGCTGGGCAGGGACTGGTCACTGGGCTGGTCACTCATGGGATGTAGGAATAGCCATGGATGAGGCCGGGCCGGGCTGTGGTCGCTCCCCCACCACAACGCGCAGGATTTGCAAACCCTGACCCCCAGCCCAGCTCCGTGCTCTGCTCCTGGGTTTTTCCAGGTGCCTGCAGGGCCCCAGCATCCTGCAGGGGCTGAGCTGGCAGGGCCCCCGCCGGTGGGAAGCGAACCTCCGAGGGAAGCCCCACCTCTTCTCACAATATTTACTTCCCCTCCCTGGAGCTCTCCCAGCCCCGTAAGTGCAGAGCAAACACGGTGGGGCACTCCTGGCTCCTGCTGGAAGGGTTCTGCTCTTCCCCCTGCTCCTTCCACGCCTCCCCCTGCCCTGCCCTCTGCCTGAGAGCATCTGGTGGCAGCTTGGTGAGAACCCAGCCACGCTGAGCTACAGAAACCCCCTAATTTCTCCCGAAACCAGCGGGAGCTGCTGTCCTGCGTTTGGGCAGCGAGCCCAGATGGAAATGGATTTGTCCCCTGTGGTAAGGACGCGGCTGTCCCTGCCAGCTCCCGGAATGCAGCAAGACTTCAAAACACAGCAGAGACTCAGGGATCCTCCTTTCCCTCTGTTTTCCCAATATTCCTCCCCTCCCCAGCCATCCCTCGGGACAGGGTTACAGTGCCACCCAAGCTGTGTAAAGCTGTTCAGAGGGGCTTGTGGTGTTTCCAGCAGGAATTAATCCCCCTGAAAGCTCCCCCGTAGGTTTTCCAAACACGGAGATGTAAACCGGAGAGCGGGAAGAAAGGTCACAAGCAGAGCTTGGCCGGCTCCTCCAGGGATTCCATCCGCAGTGGGATTTGTTTCCCTGCAGGAGAGGCAGCCTGGGGCGGGTGTGATGGAAGGAAAATGGGGGAGGAGCTGGAATTGTGTCAGTGGGGAGCAGGGGGTGAGCTGGAGGGAATTCTGTGCCGTGATGTGCTGACTCAATGAACTTCTGGGAATGTCGGGATGCTCCTGAGTCAGCAGCTCCTGTCTCACCCTTCTCCCACGTGTGACACATCTCCTGGTGCAGCTGGACTGGGAGCTTTACAAAATTCAAGAATCCTTGAGTTTGGAAAAGACTTTCAACATCATCGAGCCCAAGCTGTGCCCCATTCCCACCCTGTCCCCAGCCCAGAGCACTGAGTGCCACCTTGGACACCTCTAGGGATGGGCACTCCAAACCTCCCTGGGCAGCTCCTGCCAAGGCCTGAGCACCCTTTCCATGGGGAAATTCCTGCTGATGTCCAACCTGAGCCTCCCCTGGCCCAGCCTGAGGCCGTTCCCTCTCCTCCTGTCCCTGTTCCCTGGGAGCAGAGCCCGACCCACCCCTGGCTCCACCCTCAGACAGGTCTTGGTTGGATTATCTGCATCCTCAGGATCTCTAGTAATACCTGTGATACCATCAGAAAACTTCTATACTTTGAGGTTTCCTTGCTTCCTTGTTTTTTTTCCCATGGTACAAACAACAGGATCCATCTCCTTTCCTAAAATTTTCCATCTCCCTGTGATGGGAAGTGATGGGGGCTTTGGAGCCTGGAGGGAGGAAGGAGGATCCAGCCGGCTCTGCGGAGCTGTGGGCAGCTTTAGGAAGCAGAAATGCACCTGGCAAGTTCCCCTCCTGGTTTTATGGCCGGGGCCAGTGGAGCCTGGCAGGAATTGGAGCAGCAGGAATCCTGTGCTCCTGCCTCTCCTCACTTCCCCTGGCCTCACCGTGGTTTTGTCTCGCAGGCCAAGAACAAGGAGACGGGCGCTCTGGCGGCTGCCAAGGTCATAGAGACCAAGAGCGAGGACGAGCTGGAGGATTACATGGTGGAGATCGAGATCCTGGCCACCTGCGACCACCCCCACATCGTCAAACTGCTGGGAGCCTTCTACTGGGACGGCAAACTCTGGGTAAGGGCTGTCCCCAGGTGGGACCTCCTCGCTCTGCTCACAGGAACGGGCTGATCGTGGTGAGGCAGAACCTCTGGAGCCGCCTGAACATCAGAAAGGAGCCACTGTGGGATCACAGGGCCTGGGTTTTCCCCGCTGTCTTCATGACCAAACTCTCCTTGAGCTAAAGCTGCTTGTAAATACCCAAGGGAAGGCCAAGGGATCTTCACAGGGAAGCTGGAGCTGTGTTTTTTGCCCTGTTTAGGGTTTGTAAAGGTAGAAGAAGCATCACCAAGCAGTTCCTCTCTCTCTTTTAAAGCCCTTCTTTTAGAACATCAGCTGGAAGGGTAACTCTTCCACAGGTTTTTTGGATTTGGGGCTGATTTGTGGCTCAGCAGTTGTAATGCAGAGGCACCTGACAGCAAGAGCTCCATTTCCCGTGGCTGTGGAGGTGCAGGGACGTAAAATGCAATCGAGTGGCTTGGTGGGCTGGAACGGCAGGTTCCTGCAGCCCTCTCCCCTGGCCCGGCAGGTTTATGTATGATTTTTTATTTCCCTGCCTGCTGTTTTCTCGGAGTGCCTGGCAGCAGAGGAAGCTGAGCGTGAAAGGCACCTTCCTGTGCTGTGCAGGGGATGGAGAGGCTGAGGGAATGATTCCTTGGATACTCAAATAACTCCGTGCCTGTGTCAGGATTGTGGAAATCGGGTGAGCAGGAGGATTTCCAAACGCATCTCCTTGGCCTGTTCATCTGCTCCTCCTTTAGCTGCAGCCGCTGTGGTACTTTCTCCTTCCTGTTTTAAATGTTTCAGGTACCTCTGTGGCCTCCCTGAGTAAATTTAATGGAGTTAAAGGAGAGATCTCAGCTCTGGGGACTTGCACTTGTGCGAGCTGAGCTGTTGGAGCCGCCGCTCCCTGCCTGTGGTGCCGAGGGCTGAGCTGGGATAACACAACCCCTGTCTGCCTCATTCCTGGGTTGAGCAATGCAGGAGAGGGATGTGTTATGGGGCTGATTCAGCAGCACCTTTTGCCATGTCAGCACGTGTCTTCTTATGTAAAAATCCATGGATAAAGCCCCCAAGTTCTCTGGGACACCCGGCTCAGAGGGCTGGAGAGTTCCTGCTCTGTTTTCTGGTCTCGAGGGAGCTGAGTTGTGCAGTTGGTATTTTGGACAGATTCTATGTTAAAGAACAAAGTAAATATGTACCCTTCTGAGGAAGGGAAGGGCAAACATCCCTCCTAGGAGGGGGCTCGAGATTTGGATGGATTGCAACTGCAGCCAGGATTAAGCTGGGCCAAAGTAAAAAGGCAAACACAGCCAGAGCCGGGCTGAGAGGTGAGGCTGCTTTATCTGCCTGGCGTCACCTCCCTGCTCTCCTGCATCCTCCACGTGGGCCTTGTTCCTTCTCTCAAATGTCAGCCCCCTCCCCTTCCCTCTTCCACCTCCTCCCTGCCGTAGGAAGCTCTGCCTTCCTTCCTGGAGGGAAAGGGGATTGCAGAGATCCTCGGCTCTGCTTTGTCCAGGGACTGCTTTGTGATGCCAAGTGCAGCCTACTAAAATCAAACAGCCTCTCTGGAACCACTGCAACAAGAGCCTCCTGTCTGAGCTCTCCCACGAGGGCAGGAGCTGGGATTCTGTCAAATCCACGTTACAGCCCTGGCCATTGTTCCGGGAGCAGGATCCTTCTCTGTATTTCGTTATTGGAGTAGCATTTGCATTTCATTGCCCAGGCTGCTGTTGTTAACGCTCCAGTGTTTTCCTGGCTTGGAGGGGAGTCACTAAGCCAGGCTGTTTTACTTCTGCAAGGCTTTCAGTCAAGGCTACCAGGTTTTCCCTAAAGACAAAAGCTTCCTCTTCTCGGTGACCAGTGCTGCTGGGGGGAATTTGCATCCAAATATAAACACCAGCTTTCATTGTTCTGCCCATATCCCATCCCCAGTTCCGTCTGTGCAGTTGTTTAAATTGGCATTTTCCTGGATCATTTGCATGGTAGGTGCCTGGGTTCTGCTGTGCTCTTGGCTCAGAGTGGCTCTGGCTCAAACTTCTGGGGGTGCCTGTCTGGTCAGGAACCCGCTGTGGCTTCCTTGCTCCTCACAGCCCAGCGTGGAAAGAGAACATTCCAAGTGAGCAGGTCCAGATGTGCCCAACCTCTGGAATAATCCACAGCTCGGCCCCAAGGGGCTCTTTCTGAATCGCTCTGGCTGTTCTTTCCTTGAGCTGACAAGGAGGAAACCTGGCCCTTGTGGTGGCTGCTGCTGCTGCAGAAGCCTCCTCGTCCCCCTGAGCTGTGCCAGGTGCCTGTGGCTCCTCTGCCAGGCTCTGGCTCTGTGCTCCAGCAGCCGGGAGGGGACGTGGAATATTGATGGGGCAGAAGCCCTTTCTGTGCTGGGGGGGAATCCTCCGGCTCATCCTCCAGCAGCTGCTCGGAAATCCACGGCACTGAAAGGGAAGCACAAGCCAGAGAACTCCTCTGGGTTTTACACCTGGTTGGCATCGGGTATGAAAGGAGGAAAACCCCAGTTCCTGTGTGGCATGGAGCAAAGCCCACTGTGAGCAAGGGTTTGGAGAACCCCAGTGAGTTCCCAGGGATAAAACTGGTGGGATAACAGCAACCAGCATGAACTTTCTTGGCAAATAAATCCTCTGCAGAGAGGCTGTGCCCTGCCAGCAGCTCCTATCTCGTTCCATCCCCCTCCATCTCCTTTTCTTTGCTCGTGGCAGAGGCCAAGAAGTCTTGTGCTGGTTGAAAACAGCCCAGGGAAGCTGCAAAACTGCCCTGGTGGGAGCTTTCAGGATTTTATTTTATTTTTATTACAAGCCCCGTGGCATTTCATGTTCTTTTGCATAAATCCTGGCTGCTGGAAACGGGGGCACCAAATGAAAGCTGAGAATCTCCTACTTTTTTTTAAAAAAAGAGTTTGGTTTGAGTCCTTGTGGCTGGGACATGGTTTAAAGTCTCTTTTCCTGCACTGTGATGCAGGACTGGGAAACACAGAAGCAAATCCCCCTCACCCAATATAACACAGCTTTAAAAATGGACTTTTTAAAGCCATTTGTGGCCGAGCAATGGGACTGAAATGTGGGTTTGCTTGCTTTGAACAGAATTTTCACTGATAATTATTACAACGTGGGAAAGAAAAACAGCAGCTCTTGTGTTTTGTGTCCCTCCCGAGGGCTGAGAGTTTGGGGGTTGTTTTTTCCCCTTCCAAAACAACAACAACAAAAAAAGATTGAGGCCTCAGAGGAAGGGAGGAACTTTTGATCTGCTGCTGCTGAATCCCTCTGCTGTTTCCGAGCGTCTCCTCCCGCAGCCAGAGCAGCGATAAGAGCGGGGAGGAGAGTTTTGTTTGCTGCGAAGAGCTTGAACTTTCCTGCAGGAAACCTCTGCTCCCAGGGGAGGGTGGCTGTGTCCAGACATCCCAACAGGATGGCAGCAGGGCAGGAAACCCAGGAACCTGGCGAGATGCTCCAGCACCGAGCCTGCAGGATTCTCTGGAAATTAATTAAAATATCATTTGGCCCCAGGTGTTGAACCACTGTGCCGGTGGTGGGACAGCTTTTCCGGGGAAGCCCTGGGGAATTCTCTCGCCCTCCCTCCTTTTCTCTGCCCCACGGTTGCCATGGCAAACGGGGTTTTTGAATAAACAGCCGCTTCCTGGAGATCAAAGCAGGGATTGCTGCACCGTGCAGGTAACCCTGCCCGGCTGGGCCGTTTGGGGAATGCTTCATTTAATCAGCTTAGGGTTTCTTGTGTGTGGGTACAAACTCCTACAGCTGGCACGGAGACACCGGCTCCGTGCTGCTCTTTGTGCTCGCCTTAAAAAAAGCCCTTTGCATTTTCTGTGGGCAGGCCCTGACCTGCTCAGCCGGGGACTTTTGGGGTTGCTCCCCCTTTGATATGGATGTTGACTGGAGATTTGGGCATTCTTGAAAATCCTGTAGCATAAAGAAATGCTCATTATCCCGTGCACTCGGCTGCTGGGCTATGTAAAGCATCCGCAGCGTTTCGTGCTCGGAGGCTGGCAGTGCCTTTTCTTTAAAACAAACAGAATAGCAGAGAGCAGGATCGGATTCCCCGCAGTTTTCCTTAGCAAAGGGAGGTTATCACAGCTTGCAGGGATGTCTTGCAGGGTGAGCAGCCCGAGCTTGGCCGGATGCCTGTGGGGAGCCGTTTGTGCGAGCGCTGGACCCGAGCAGGGCTCAGCCCTCTGTCCCTGAGGAATCCCACGGCTCTCTGTGTCCCTTTAAAACTCCACTTGGCAGCAGAGCTGCAGCCCTTCCTACTTGGCCTCCTGCTCCTGCAGCTTTGTCCCAGACTTCCCCCAGAAGTTCTTGAACTTTGTTGTTCGCAGCTCGCAGGAGTCGAGCGTGGCCGAGGGAAAACCCAGGAAAACAAAGTGATCCCAAATTTGCCAAACAGCTCACCAGCGTCTTAGAGGAACAACAATCTTTTCCCTTCCTCCTCGTCCTGGCTGCAGGAGCATAAACCCCGATCCCTCCCGGCTCTGGCTGTTCCCTGGGACACGCCGGGCTCCGGGCTGGGCTGTGCTCGGGAGCTGCTGCAGGATCAGCCCCGCTGGGAAAACCAGGGTGGGGGTGGGGTTTGCTGGACCGGTTTCCAAATTCTTACCAGTCCAGAATTCGGGCAGAACTGCAAAACACCCCCAGGAGCTTCAGCGGGGTGGGTAGGAGAGGAGCAGGTGTGGGCAGATATCAGCACCCATCGGGACAGGGCATTGCTGGGAGCTGGGAGAGAGGCAGGGATGTCACAGCGTCCTCTCCCTGTCCTGAGGGGCAGCTGGAAGCACAGCATCTTGGCCAGAGCTGGAAACTGGAAAAAGTGACGGAGCCCAGTGGTTTTTTGGCACTTTGCTGCATTTCCAGTGTCAGCAATTTGCTGTTCAGAGTAGCATCATTGCAGTGGGTGGTCACTTCTGCCCCAGCTTTGGGACTGTGTCTTTGCCAGCTGGGATGCTGTGGATCAGAGATCTGGGTGACATCCTCCTTCCCTTCTCTCTGCCTGGCCATTCCCAAAGACCTGGAGGTCTAAATCTTCTGCTGCTACAAATCTGGGCAGCAGGTTCCACGAGCCCACTCCGTGCTGTGAACGTGAGCTTTAGCACTCAGCCTCCTGGCAAGTCACTCTAAATCCTATTCTGGCTAAAACTGGGGGTTTTCCCTTAAAAAAGATGGACACCAAGTGGTTTTTAGCAACCCCCCCAAAAATGATTTATGTATCAGGCAAATTGCCACAGCCCAGCCGAGTTCAGGAGTGCTCCTGCAGGTACCAACATGACAACCCAAAGCAGAACAGAGCCTTTGTCTGCCACCCTTTGCGCAGGATAACGTTGCATGAAGAGGTTGTTGAAGCCATAATAATTCCTCGTGATTGCACAGCCTTGTCATCTGAACACCCTGGAACGCTTCATAAAAGACCTGGTGTCATTATCCTGGCTCTGAGAGTGGAGGCACAGACAGGGATTTGCCTAAAGTTTCCCCAGGGCGGGAAATGGCACTTGGGAATAAGTCCCGGGTGCTGAATCCCAGCCCAGGGTTATAACAGGAGGCCGGAGTTTCATGGAAAGAAAAGCAGAGCAGACAAGAAGCCTTATAGGCAAATCAGTTTTCAAAGCACTTGAAAACTTTGTTTAGGACTGCATTGCAATAAGCCACGTTCCCACTTGGCTGGATCTCCAAGGGAATGCTGAGGAGCAGTGTTTGCATATAAAGGAATATTTATGAACTCCCCGTGGATAGGAGACAGTGCCTTGAAACTCAAGCGCAGCCTCAACCCTGCAGTGAGGGATAGCTTGCAGGTTTAAACTTTATTCTGGTTCAGATATAGCCTGAAAGTTGTCATTTGGAGAGAGGGAGGGATGTCCTTTTGCAGTCCTCGTGGCCTGGAGTGATCCATTGACTTCAAAGCCCTCACTGAAACAGTTCAACGGCGACACTCAGCTTGTGTGAGGGATCCAGGCTCCTTGTGCTGGGGATTTGGGGGTGATCAGGACAAACAGTTGTGGATCCAGGCTCCTCGTGCTGGGGATTTGGGGATGATCAGGACAAACAGTTGTTTCTGGGGAGGTGCCAGGCAGGAGTGGAAAGCTTGTCAAGCCCTTTGCCACCCCTTCACTGAATCATCCCCGTGGCCAGGCGAGGCTCTGGGGCTGTGCTGGAACTGCTGACTTAATAAAAGTCACCAGGAAACTTGTCCCGGGTCAAACTCCAGCTCTCCCTGTGAGCTTTGCCCTTCTGAAATGCATCATCTCTTTTAGATGCTGACACAGACTCGGGGCACTTGAGGTTGGGGCATCTTCCCACTGAAGCAGCAACTTCTTCTTTTTTTGCTATTTATATTTGAAATGATTCTTGGAGTTTTGCTTCCCATCCCATAACAAAGTGAACTCAGTGGCCTCAAAATGCTGATAACTTGGTGAGAAAAGGGATCCCACTCACAGCCCTCCAAGCAGCCAAAGATGCTTTTTGCAACATCAAAACCATTTTGGCTGAACTCGAGGGAGTTTTAATTTGTTCTGCCAGAATTGCAGTAGGGATGGGAATATTTCTGCCCTCTGTGGGGGGCAGTCCAAGGAGATATTTTGTCATCTTGCAGTGATTTAAATGTGAAGAACTCGTCCCCAGTTTCCTTAAGATCAGCAGGGAGCTCTGCACTTCGCCAGGAGTATTGACTTTGTTCTCCATAAAATTTTCCTGCTCTGAAACTCCCTAAACTTTGTGTTCCTCGTTTCCTGCCCTGCATCTTCTTCCCCCCACCCCTTATGGGGACAGCCTTTCTTCATTTCTGATTTCAAATATTTTTCCCTGTAGGTTATTTTGTCCAGAAAAGGGGGCAGAAAAGGTTTATTATATTTAAAGTCTCTGAATGGTGTCCTTGTCCGTGAGGGAAAATTGGCAAGCTCGGAGCCCTCTCTTACAGAGAGCCAATTATTTCACTTCCACCTACAGCATACTTGCCATGTCAGGCCAGCTTTTGACATTTGTGCTGCTCTGGGGCAGCCAAGAGGCTTTTGGTGGCTTCTGGATTGTTTTATGCCCTCTCTGGTGGGTGCTGAGGGCGGCTGCAGCCGGAGCTGGTGGCTTTTGCGGGTCCTGGAGGCTCTTGGGTGTTGCCCCCTTTTGTCTTGGTGTTGCTCTGGCCTCGTGGGGCTCTAGGAATGAGGCTGGGAAGGGTTTTGTGCCTTGCCCTGTGTTCAGCCCCCAGCAGAGAGCAGGAGCAGCTCAGCCTTGCTCTGGGCGAGCCCGTCCGGTGGTTTACGAGCGACGCCGGCGGAATCTGCTCCCCGTTTTCTCCCAGGCCTTTGGCATCGCTTTCTCCCAGGCCTTTGGGGTGAAGAGCGTTGGGCAGGAGGCTGGTGGGGAAGGTGCCAAGTGAAGTGGGTGCAGGAATGTGATCCACCTCCTCCCTCTGCTCCGTAATGCAAACTGAATCCTTGGACTTCGGTCGGAGCGGGGAAGGCTGGGGAGATAACGGGGGAGGCTCAGGCAGAGCTGCTCCAGCCTGGCTGCGAGGCAGAGAGGAGATCTGACCTAATGGGCTTTAAAAGCCAAGGTGGTGCTCCCCAAATCCAGCCCCTGTGGTCCTGCACTCCCAGTGCTGTGAGGGGAGAGGCTCCCAGGAGGTCTGGTCCAGCTCTGGTCTGCTCCTGGAAGTTCTGATCCCGTGTTCCTTATCCTGCCTCCTCGTGCAGCCACCAGGACAGCGTAGCTTCACTGCTAACCACCAGAACTTGGGTTCAGATGTCACACAGATAAAGGATGTGGCTCCTGACCCTCACTAAATGTGCTTTCTGTGCCTAAATACATCCCTGTGTTCTTTCCACCGGTGAGGAATGGTTCTGTGTCTGGTGTCTGTGTCGCTCACAAGGCGAAGCCCCTCTCTCAGTCCTGGGAAGCAGGAATGTGTCCAAAGGATTTGCTGGGCTCAGCCCAGGGGATATCGTGGGCTCATGGGGACAGGAGATGGAGCCAAGTGACCCAGGTGTTTGGAGGTGTTGGGAGAAATCCCGGACAGATAAGTGGGGCTGGACATGAGCTGTTCACATATCCAGGCCGTAGCTGGGCTATGGACAAGGTGCTGGAATCCTGGAGGACACAGGAGATCACTGCCCGTGTCCCAGTGGCCACTCTGTGCTCAGGGTGGCCTCAGGCTGGGGCCTCAAGTCTGTGTCCATCGTTCATCTGGGCAGCTTTTGGACAAATGACCGCCCGTGTTCTGTGCTGTGCTCTGTGGTTGCTGCGGCCAGCGCTGCCGGGCCGGGATCATCCCCTCTGTGGGATTTGTGTGGATATCGGCCCCTGCTCCAGATGCTCCTCACTCGTCCGAGTCCTCCCGGTGCCACGCTGATGTGCAGAGGCTGAGAACAGAGCCAGCTGCCGCCTCTGCCCTTTCCTTCCCACAGGATCTGAGCCGTGGGCCTTGGCAGCAGCGAGGGAAGCTGCTGGGTGCTGCTGATCCTGAGGAGCTGGGTGGGAGAGCTGGAATTCAGCAGCCACTGTGGGGAGCGGGGCGGGGAGGTTCCTGCGCTGCTGCAGCCGGGCCTGAGGGCTGCAGGAAGATGCTCTCCTGGGCTTGCTCAGTCTGCTCTGCCTCTGAGTCAAGACCAAAAGCCCTGGAGACCGTCTGGGCTCTCAGCCTCTCCCTGCTCCTGCGGGGCTGGGGAAGGAGCCTGTCTGGCCCGGGCTGTGATCCCAGGGCTGCGAGCAGGGACCGGCCTTGCTGTGACTCCTCTGTCGCTCATGGCCGGGTCTGGGCCATTTCCTGCAGCTTCCCACCACCACCTGTGACCCAGGGCAGGGTTCCCATCCCGTGTGGGCTTTGAGGAGCCTCCAGGAACCCCAGTCCTGTCCTGGGCTCGTTGCACTGAAGGGAAACGCTGTGCCTGTGCCAAAGCCAGCGAATATTTTGGGTTTGGGGGGCTGTTCCCACATGGGGCTCCTCCTGGAGCCATGGCCAGGGCAGGGTGTGAGGGGTCCTGCCTGTGTCTGCTGTGCAGGGACAGAGGAGCAGCAGGAGGGCACCAGGCTGGTGCCAGGCAGAGGAAGGGGGGCACCAGATTTCGTGGCCAAAACCTTCATCGCTGGCGGCACAGGGAGCTTGGCAAATGTTTTCCAGGGGCTCTCTGGGAGGGACAGCCCTGTCCCTGCAGTGCTGCCAGGGCCGGCAAGGTGGGGAAGGGCTCTGTTGCTCAATGCACTCCTCTGGTGGAACCCAGGCAGGGGACAGACGTGCCCTGTGGCTCTGCACCGAGGTGGTGCCGCCCTGTGCTGCCGCCTCGGTGGCTTCTCGCCTCCCAGCCACGAGTTCCTCTGCAGCAGGAGGAGGATCCGGACTTCCCCCTTCGGGCAGTGCCCCTGTGGAAAAGCAGGGGCTGCTGGCTAAAAAGCAGCCCTGTAAAATTCACCCTGAGGGGGTTTCTTTCCCCCTTTGTACCCCAGCGTGAGCAGGGTCCTCTCGTTCTCTCACAAACTGCCGGCTCCCAAATGAGGCAGCTTTGGAAGAAGTGTCCATCACCTGGATATGATGGAGGGGTGGGATTCAGCTCACAGCAGTGCTGACTCAGCAGATTGGCCACAGGCAGGGTGAGGGCAAGGACAGGAACAGGGACAGGGACAGGGACGGGCAGGGTGAGGGCAGGGACAGGGACGGGCAGGGTGAAGGCAGGGACAGGAGGGTGAGGACAGGGACAGGAGGGTGAGGGCAGGGCCAAGCAGGGCCAGGCAGCCTGGAGAATGCCAGGCCAGCACCCAGAGCAGGGAGGTTCTGTAGCTGGGAGTCCCTGTAACTGATCTGTGCCCCTCTCCCTGCCACCCTCACAGCGGGCAGCTCATCCCTGTGTGCAGCACCAGCACAGCCGGAGGCAGCCAGGGCCCCCAGCTCGCTCTGGCTCTTTCCCTTTCCCCTTTGTTGTGTTTTTGCTGAATGTGAGGGATTCCTGCCCCTCTGGATCACGGGAGCTGCTGGTTTTGCTGTATTTCGTCTGCTTTTGCTGTCGGTGGGCGGTGGTGCCGGCACAGCCCGGCTCTGCCCGGCTGGGGCACGCACGTGGGCACATCTGGCTCCTTGCTCCTGCCTCTCCACCCCAGCGCAGCCCAGGGAGCCGCTGTGGTGCCCCTGCAGCGTCAGCTCCACGCAGAGCAGGACCAAATTCTCCACTGCTGAGCGTGGCTGGGGCCGGCTGTGACACACCCGCTCCTTTTCCATGCCCTGCTCCAGCCTGGAGAACAGCCAGGTGGGCATTTCTGCTGCCAACAGCAGCAAACCCCTGGGAACTTTGTGCCAGCTCCACATTCTGGAGAGAGGGAAGGTGGCCCAGGTGTGATGGGCGGCAAAGAGGGAACCCGACACCGTTTCCTTCCCCGGCTCTCCCTGCAAGCGGAGCGCAGTTTCCTTTATCAAATGTATTTTTCTTATCTCCCCAGCCCCTCTGTGCCAGCACGAGGCTGTGGGTGACAAGGACACCTCCGAGCCGCCCCGGGACACGTGGCAGAGCCGTGGGTGCCGCGGCAGCAGGATGCTGCGGGTTCCGGCAGCTGCTCGCACAAACAACGCGAACCCCTCTGCTGCAGCTCAGGGGAGGAAATCGCCGAGGTGCTTCAGTTCTGCTGCAGCTCCTGGGCCGGGCAGGGTGGATCTGGGGGTAGGGGCATGCAGGGGGCACGGGCAGGGTGCTTGGTGCTGATTCCCAGGGTGGCGGCAGTTCTCGTCCCCACGCGGGAATGGCCCTGGGAGCTGTGGAGCGCCCCTGTGACCCCAAACTCCTCAACGTGCCCCGCACAGGCAGCAAAGCCCCGGGGACAGCTGCAGGCAGCCGTCACCTTGGGTGCCTCGGCAGCCCCTGGGCTGCCAGCCGAGGGCTGCTCTGTCCTGAGGGGCCCTGGTGGCCTGCGGTGCCCGTGCGAAGCGCCCGGCACCCAGGGGCACCCCGGGCAGGAGCTGCCCCCAGCTCTCCCAGCTGATGGCTCTTGTTTTCTGCCCCCCTGTCCCTTTCTGCCTGCGAGAGGCTTTTCTGCCCTGCTGCCAGGGCAGGGGTGGTGGGCTCTGAGTGCCAGCTGGGTGAGTAAGAGCGGGGCTGAGGGCACATCCTCCCCTGTTAATTGGGCTTCAAACCCTGCTCGGGGCCATCAGCTGTTCCACCCCTGGTGGCTGGGCAGTGCTTGGTGAAATTATCTTTCGAGATAAGCTTTTTGTGTGTGGTTTGTTGGGGTTTTTTAGCGTTATAGAAAGTTCCAGGAGTTCAGGCACACCCAGGAGGCAGGAGGCGTCCTGCCCAGGCTGGGAGGAGGAGCTGGGGCTCGGTGCCACCTGGGGGTACCTCGGTACCTGGGTAGGAGGTGCTGGTCCTGCTTTGTCAGGCCCAGAATGCTTCCAGATCCTGCTGTGATTAACACAGGATTAAGATGAGCCACAGGAAAAATCGAGGTGGCCAGCAAAGCCCTTTAACTTGAGTGGACTTCCGCTTTCAAATTTAAATTTGATGTTGCCCGTTTCAAAGGTTTCTTGAAAAGGAAAGATTTTGTGGTGTCTGCATGCAGACCTCTGCATTTTTGTTTTGTTAAAGGCGTAGGAGAAAAGGGCCCTTGCCTATCACAAAGGTTTTCAGAGGTAGTGAGAGCAAATTCCTTTCTCTTTCAACCCAGCTGCCCAGATCTGTTCCTGTGTGTGCAGCCAGAGCATCCCCTGGATCTGGGAGTGAGCCTGGGGGCTGTGAGTTCCTCAGCTGTGATTTTGGAGCTGGGGGCTCTGGCTGTGGCTGTCACTCCGTTGTGTTGCTGAGATAACTCAGAAACGGAGCTACCCATAAATTTTGGCGTGGCTGTAATGGACTGGAAACTCGAACGTTGACGGTGTGTGACCCCTGATTTGCAGCAGCTTGGATGTGGCACGGGAGCCCTGCGTGCCCCCAGCAGCCTCGGCTGAGGACGCCCCTGCTTTTCTTGTGCAGAGGAAATGGTGATGAACAGGATGTGGGCTCAGCCCCACTGCGGGCTGCTCCCTGCACACCCCACGGCAGCAGGAGGTGTGGGTGCTCCCAGCTCTCTCACACGGATGCTGATGTCACCAGCCCTGCCTTCCCACTGCCTCAGTGGCAAAACCTTTTCCAGGCTGGCCCTGCTCCTGGCAGGAAGTGTGCTCGGAGGATGATCTGGGACGCTGCCAGTTGTGTTTGTTTCAATAGGATTTTCTGGCCTGAAACGAGCTCGTTATTTTTTTAGCTGCTCGGACCTTCTGGCCACACCCATCATTATTCTTTGGCGTATCTGCCCTTGTTGAAAACGCGTGTTTTGAAGTTTTCCGTGTTTCTCGTGTTCCCGGTGCCCAGCTGCAGCCTGCTGGGCCTGGATAAACACACAGGGTCACGCTGGTTCGGAAGGACTGATCCCCCTCGTTCTCATTGCCACACTGCAAACCTGACTGGAATTTTGGGAGGTTTGCTCTGAGGAAGGGCTGGTGGCCACTGGTGGTTTGAGTCTGCTCTGATAAGCGTGATGAGGAAAGATAACGGGGTGAAATGAGCCTCCCCGAGCTGTTTGGGGCGATGATGGAGCACAGGGCAGTTCCCTGCCCGGGGGCACCGTGGCAGGAGCCAATTCCTGCCTTTCCATTTGCTCAGGAAGCTGCTGATGCTCTGGTTCAAGGTATTAAACAACACAAAAAAGCATTGATATGTCCCCCTGGTGCTGTGCTGCAGGTTCCCACCTGGATCTGTGCCGGGTGTTTTGGTTCTCCTGCTCTGGGAACGGGTTCCGTGGTTTTCCCAATGGCTCCTCTCCACCTGCCTGTTTCAAATGCTCCCCTAACCCTGGCCCCAGGTCATTCTCCTCCGATGGTGCCTCTGTCACACCTTCCCTGCGTTTATCACCTCAGTTTGTCCCCTCTCCTTCTCCTTGGGCCGGGGCTGATTCCTGGAGAGCAATCCCAGCCGTGCTGCATCCCAGCTCCTGCCGCTGTTCTCCTCCAGGACAAAGCAGTTGTCTCCCACCGGCCGATAACTGCACTGCCCTTGCCTGTGCAGAGGAGCTGAAGGGTGGGATGCGGCTCTCCTGGAGCTGCAGGACCAAACCATGGGGAAAAGGGAGCTTGAACCTTCTCTCCTCAGCTCCTGGGCCAGAGCTTGGAGCTGCTCTGAGTAACGTGACCTCCGCTTGAAGGGTTTGGAGAGCTGGGCTGGTAAACACGGCTCAGGCGCTGTCCTCGGAGTAAACTCTGGCATTTCACCACTCTGGAATGCTGCCCTGTGTCACCTCGGCAAGGAGAAGAGCTTGTTGGAGAGGTGAAGCATCTCTTGGCCCTTGTAATCCCCGGCTGCTTGAAATTGTAATCAGTTTATCTGAGCAGCCCCAGAGGGGAGCGGGGAGTTGAGGCCGGCACCGGGGCGGCTCTGGGTGACTCTGTGCACAGGTGAGGGGAGAGGATCTGCATCCCTGAGGTGCTGGGGACAACTGGGAGGGATGGCAGGGACCAGGCAGGGCTCTGCACATCCCTGGAGAGAAATGGCAAAGCCTGGTGAACGTGCTCACCCTCTTTGTTGACATAATTTCCCCTCAAACTGCTCAAAATCAGAGGGCAATGAACTACTGAGCGATGTGGGGAAATAAAAATAGCTAAGAAAAAACTAAAGACACGAGAGCCCTCCCCATCCCTGATTTGGCAGGGAAAATCCTGCCCGGTGCCTCGCAGCCACGTCAGCTCGCAGCTATGACACTGACCCCATCCTGCTGGCAGGGAAGGGATGCAGGCAGGGGCAGCTGGAAATCCTGAAGCTGCTGCTGGGTGGGTGTCAGGTATGGGGCTGCCGGGGGTGTCACAGCCGCGGGAGGGTCCCTGGGAGGTGGGCAGAGGGTGGGATCGGGCCCCAGGGCTCGGGGAGCCTCGCAGTGCCCCAGGGCCGTGTCCTGGGGAGCTCCCGCAGCGCGGGTGGGGCTGGGGGGCAGCTTTGCCATGCAGGGGAGCAAACCCAGCTTTTGCCTCCTCTTCCCTCCCGGGTGGGCTTTCCCCAGCGGGGCACAGGCTGCCTTTAACCCACTCTCTTTGTTCCCCCAGATCATGATCGAGTTCTGCCCCGGCGGGGCCGTGGATGCCACGATGCTGGGTGAGTGCAGCTCTGCGCCGTGCCCGGGGCGATGCCCACAGGGCATTTCCAGCCTCCTGGCACCACCCCAGGAGCAGCCCTCAGACAGGTGGCAGGCAGGGGTGCCACAGCTGCCCTTTCTCTCCCAGGAGTTTGCCCATTTTCATACCCCGAGCAGGCGGTATGGCAGCCCTGGGGTGGGTTTTGAGCTACTTTAATGTCCTTTTGTGATTTAAATGCTGCTTCGACCAGCAGATCCCGAGGCGTGGGGAGAGCAGGGAGAGTCTGGCTGCAGGGGAAAGCTGAATTTAAATATTTATCTGCCGGGGGCACTGGGTGCTTGGGATCCCACAGCTCCCCGGGAAGGGCAGCAGGGCTGAGATGTTTAAGCTGGGTGCCTGTCACGCTGAATATCCCCAGATCTTGGTGCTGACTCCTCCGTATGGTCTCAGTCATCCGGCGAGGCAGCAGAGCTCTGATGAGCTGCAGTTCGCAGCAATCCCTTTTTTAACTCCTCCCTTCCACGCAGAGAGAGCTGCTGGGAGCAGGGATCTGGGGGTGCACCCCAAAACAGCCCTGGATGGTGCCGCAGCCCCTCTGTGGGGTGACATCCCCTCATGTGATGCTCTGATGTCGCCTTGCCCGGAGCCCTGGGACAGAGCTGCTTCTCCCCAGGGCCACTCCCCATCAGCCCTGATCCTTCCACAGGCCTCGCTTTCTTCTTATTTCCAGGAACCAAATTCATCATCCTCAGCCTCGGCCCTCCTTTAGGGAATTTCTTTAAAGTGGCTCCAAATCACGGTGTGAAAAAACACCTCTCCTGAAGGGCTGCAGGGAATGGTGCCCTGCCCGTGGAAAACCTCAGCAGGGGGGTTTTTTACCCATCTCTTGGGACATAAAAATGCTCCTGAGCATTCGTGGGTCCTCTCTGGATGACCTGGCAAGGGCACCATAGAAAACCATGAGAGAGTGGCTCAGCTGTAGCTCTGTGACCCCTGAGCGAGGGCCAGGAGGAGCTGGAGCTCGGGAATGCTCCCAGAATTAGTACAGTCAGAGCTGCTGAACACTGCCTGTTCCACCTCCCCGTCCCCACCAGCAGCTGGGCTTTGCCCCTCAAAAACGTACAAACCCCGTGGCCCACTGCAGCTCCCTTTGCCAAAAAATCCACGGAGAGTGGAAATCATCAGCTTCTCCCAGAGCAGGGGAGATCTTGGTGAGGAGAGGAGGAACGAAGTGACTGCCCCAGCACCCCCAGGCTGTGCTTGAGATCCTTTCTGTGGACAAGCATCTGTCCCAGTTGCTGGGGTCCCTCCATCAGCCCCATCTGGCGCTGTCTGAGCCCTGCTCTGCTCTGCTGGAGGAGGGATCTGCGCTGCAGAGACCTTGCTGAGGGAGGGAGTGGAGCTCAGGAGGTGCTGACCATCTGCAAGGGCGATGCTTTGCAGGGCTGTGGCCTTGGAAGGCACTCTGGGGTGATGGAGGTGGCCCAGCAGAGCTCAGCAGGGAGGTCACGCCAGCGCCCGCGCGGCCCTGCGAGCACCAGGAATGGAATCACAGAATCACAGAACATCCTGAGCTGGAAGGGACACGCCAAATCCAGCTCCTGACCCTGCACAGGACAGCCCCAGGAATCCCCACTGTGTGCCTGAGAGTGTGCAAATGCTGCTTGAACTCTGGGACACACAGTGTAGGAACTGGTGCCACCCAAAAAACCAGCTGAGAGCATTTAAACCCTGTTCCTTTGGGAAGTGGCGTGTCCCTGGTGATGTTTAGGGGGCTACACTGCATCCCCACGGCAGGGATGATTCCCCAGTTCCCCTATTCCCTGGGGAATGAGAGCTGCTGGTGCTCACGCCTGTGTCTGACCCTGCTCCCTGCTCTCCTGGCAGCTGCGTGACACCCAGCTTGTCTGTGTTCCCAAACTGCCGGGGAATTTGCAGTTCAGACCCCATCCCAAGCATTTCTGGCAGCCCCTCCTCGTGCCCCTCACCCGCTGTTGCAGGCCCTCGGCTGCGCATTCCCAGGAGGGAGCTGGGAGCCAGCAGCTCCGAGAGGTGGAAATTCTGCTGCGAGTGCTGCCTTCGGGAACAAATCACTGCAACAAGCCAATTTCCATCGTCTCCTGCTGCTGTGACACAGGGGACAGAGACTTTGCCATGCTCTGCTGGGTGACCTGGGCCTTCCTGCTGCTCAGCTGGAGCATCACCGTGTCCCTGTCGTGTTTAACATCCCTGTCCCTCCCCGCAGAGCTGGACCGGGGCCTGACTGAGCCCCAGATCCAGGTGATTTGCCGCCAGATGCTGGAAGCTCTCCACTACCTGCACAGCAAAAGGATCATCCACAGGGACCTGAAGGCCGGGAACGTGCTCCTCACCCAGGATGGGGACATCAAGCTCGGTGAGGCCCTGGCACCACTCCGTGCTCCAGCGGGGACGGCTGGAGCTGCGCTGTAGGGTTTGGATGTCCCCCTGCGGGTGCTGGGATTGAGGGATGCTCCTCTGCTGCCTGGGAGGAGCAGCGGGACAAGGAGGGGAAGGTTTTGTCCCACGGGAAGGCGAACGGAGCCGGGTGCTGTGCTGAGCCCCCAAACCGCGCTCAGGCCCCCGGTGGATTTTTTTTCCTTCCCTGAGTTTGTTTAATCCCTCTCTGAACCCGATTCCTGCGCGTTTTGGCCCGCTGAGCATCCTGTGCAGGGCGCCAGTTGGCAGCGCTGGGAGCTGGAAGAATTCCTCTTATCTACACGGCAGGTTTGGTGGCGACAGCGGGAGCTCTGCCAAAGGCTGGCTTTGCCAGCTCGCTCTGGTTTGGAGGGAAACTGGCACCCAGTGAGCTGCTGCGGGAGGAGAGGGGGGGTTTATCCGCGTGAGCTGCTCGGAGGGTGAGCCCCAGGCAGGGACACCCTGAGCTCAGGCTGCAGGTGGGTGACAGCTCCTCCAGCTGCCACCAGGGCTGTCCTGGAGAGCAAACCCAGCTGCGGCAGGCACGGTACCCTCTGCAGGTCTCACCAGTTTGGGTCGGGTTGACTTCAGCTGCTCTCTACAGAAAGGACAAAATCAGGGAGAGGCATCTTGCAGTGGCTGGAGGGGAGAGAAGGAATGGAACAGCACTTTGGTTTTTCTGCTCTAAAATCAGGCTTTTTGCTAGGAAGTAAGTCCTGAAATCTGCTGTGGAGGAATGGAACAGCACTTCGGTTTTTCTGCTCTAAAATCAGACTTTTTGCTGGGAAATGAGTCCTGAATTCTGCCATGGAGCTGCTTTTGTTTGCAGAAAAGAGCTCAGCTTCCTCCTAGATGTGTCAGGTTTGGCAGGAGAGGGTTCTTGTGCCTGTTTTATAATGGGAGAGGAAAATCCTGGGGGTCATGGAGCCCAAGCCAAGTTTAATTCCTGATGCTCAACTCGCAGGACACAGCCCGTGGTGCCACGTTCTTGCCTTCAGTGTGTGTTTGCTGTCCAGGCTGTGTCTCAGCCAAGTGTGCTAACTCAGAAGGGTTTTTCAGTTTTCCTCTGGCCTCTAATGTTTCTGCTCTTTGCAGCTGACTTTGGAGTGTCTGCCAAGAACATGAAAACCTTGCAGAAGCGAGATTCCTTCATCGGGACCCCGTACTGGTGAGTCCCTGCGTGCTGAGAAATCCCATCCTCACCGGGGGCTCCGCTCCTGAGAATCAGCTTTGCCCTGAAGCGGGGTCTGACGGCTTTGGGGTGCCTTGGACCACGGTGGGAGGATTTTTATGAGGATTCTTGGCCGTTTTCCTTGCCTGAGCAGAGCTGTGAGCAGCCTCGGTGGTGTGGGAGCTCTGTGTGGTGCCGCAGAGCCGGCGGAGGGGTCGCGGCGCTCCGGGCTGGGAGCAAGGGACGCACGAGTGTGCTCTCCCTGCTGCCCCCACCCCGGGGGTGGGACGGGCTTTGAAGCCACTCCAGGCACATGGGAACAAGTCCCTGCCCCAGCAACACAACCTCTAAATCACCCGGCTTGCTGAAGGAATGGAACCGCGGGGATTAATTGATGCTCTGGAGCAACATCCGCGCCAGATGTCAACGGCCTCGGGGTTTGCAGGGGCTGTCTGGGCTGCTTGGAGGAGGAGGGAGGGGGTTGCACCCCTCGGGAAAGATGCTGCTGCTCCTGAAACCCGGGGCTGGGGGGGAAAGCTGGGTTCTCGCAGCACTGGGGGTTATTGGAAGCGTTGAATTGCCGCCGCCAGGCTCGCGCTGGGCGGCAGCGGCGTCACTCCGGCCCTGCTCTGCCCTTGGCAGGATGGCCCCGGAGGTGGTGATGTGTGAGACCATGAAGGACACTCCCTACGACTACAAGGCCGACATCTGGTCCCTGGGCATCACCCTGATCGAGATGGCCCAGATCGAGCCGCCCCACCACGAGCTCAACCCCATGAGGGTCCTGCTGAAGATCGCCAAGTCCGACCCCCCCACGCTCAGCTGCCCTTCCAAATGGTGAGGGGGGCTTGGAGCAGCACGGGGGGCAGTTCCCAGCTTCCACACAGACAAAAACCAGTCGTTTTTAGCGGTTTTGTTTCATTTGAGTCGGATTTTAGCTGTATTCCGGGCCCGGCTGTGTGCGAGGGGCTGGGGAGGCACTGCTGGCTCAGGGCAGGGTGCTCACTGTGAGCAGCAGAGGGAGAGCTGCTCCTCACCCCCAGCCCCCCCCAAAATGAGGGGTGACCCCTTGGCTGTTCTCAGAACATCCCGTGGGTATGAAAGGCAGATTTTTCTCTAAAGCTGGAGATGGCCAAGAGCTCCAGAATTGAAGTCTGAAGTCTGGAAAGCCACTTCCGCATGTAAAAGAAAACCAGCCAGTCCATTATTATTAATTAATTAATTAATTTATTTATTTATTTATAGATCACTAAACCTGCTGCAGGTCAGCCAGCAGCAAATCACTGGCAGAGCGCTGGAGTCAGAGCATTGTCCCAGCAGTGCAGGCAGCGGGCAGGGTGGGAATGCTGCCTCTGGAGCTGCTCAGAAGCCAGAAGTGCCATCAGGGACATGCTCTGGAGCTCAGAGCTGCACTTTGCAGGCTGAGAGTGCCCTCCTATGGGGTTGCTGGTCCTTCACAGCCACCCTTTCCCACTGGGGATGTTGGGTGGCTCCTTGTCCCCACGCAGCTCCTGCTGTGTCCTCCCCTGCCTCTGCTTGGCCCTGGGCCACCAGGGTGGGGCTCAGTCCCCTCCATCTGTTGCCAGCACAGGTAAAGGCAAAACCTGGCCCCTGACCTGGCCCTGTGGACGATTCTCTTACAAATAATCAGAATAACCGCGCACAGGGTTTCTCGTGGGAGCAAAATGCTCATTATGGCCGGTTGCAAGCTGGGACAGAACCTGCTAAGGGATCAAGCAGACCCCTGTGCCATTTGAGGCCTGTCCTCTGCTGCATTTCTCACCACCAACTGTGTTTTAAGGTCCCTGGAGTTCAGAGATTTCCTGAAGAAGGCGCTGGACAAGAACCCGGAGAGCCGGCCCAGTGCTGCCCAGCTGCTGGAGGTAGGGACCAGCACCAGCCCCAGACTGGTTTCAGATTATTTCTGTCTTTTTTAGGCAGCCGATAGCACTTTTCAGCCACTAAAACACTCCAAAGAGGATCAGCAGTGCTTTTCCCTTTGGAGCAAACTGCAGAGCCCCTGTGGACACCCTCTGGAACAGAAACAGCTCCTGCTGCCTGACAGCGCCCATGTGGCAGCCAGCTTGGGCTGTACCTGGCCAGCCCTGACTGAAATTCAATTCCTTTCCTCCTGCCCCTCTCCCAGATCATAGCAAAGCCCTGGGAGCTGCTGTTCCCTGCTGACTGCACAGACCCCAGGGCCTTCTGCCGCAGCTCAGCACCAGCTGAGCCCTGCTGTGAGCGCTGAGTGATTCCTACCCCGCTCCAATCAAACCTTCCCCCAGGCCCTGCCTGCCCCCAGGAGCCTGCAGACCGCTCCTGGTGACATTCTGTGCGCAGATGTCCCCTTGTTTAAAGGCTGCTGCTGCTTTTTCGGAGGGGGCTGCTGCCATGGAGCAGCTTTGGGGGGAGTATCTGTGTGCGGAGCCCTCAACCTCAGCCCCACCTTCTCTCCTGGGAATTCCTCCCGGGGTTCATCCTGGTAGCACTGGAAAAAACCACACCAGGAGTCATCCTTGAGCTCAGGAGGTGTGGTTTTGGCCACCTCACACGTTCGCTGTGCTCGGTTTTCAGCACCCCTTCGTCAGCAAGGTCACCAGCAACAGGGCCCTGCGGGAGCTGGTGGCCGAGGCCAAGGCTGAGGTGATGGAGGAGATCGAGGAGAGCCGGGATGAAGCAGAGGAGGATGATTCCTCGGAGTCTGCCTCAGTGAGTAGCTTCACCAGTGTGGCTGTGCTGGGGGAAGGAGCCTGGCAGCTCTTCCAGGCTCCAAGAGCTGTTCTGGGCCACGTCAGGTGGAGGGGAAGCGGTTGCTCGGCCGGAGAGGGGCTGGGTTTTGGTGGCTGCCAAGGGCGTGGAGAAACAGCGGTGCTGGAGGGTGGCCCAGTGCCCGCTCACAGGAGGGGCTCATGAAAAGTGGTTAAAAACCAAAAGGAAAAGGGGGAAAAAAAAAAGGAAAATAAGCCCTGATTCAGGCTGGAGAAGCTGGAGTGGAAGCAAAGGGGAGGGACCACCAGCCAGAGGAGGGAGCTGGGCAGATCTGCCCCTGGGCTTGGCTCCTGGAAGGCGACATCTCAGAGCTGCCTGGGGACATGTCTTGAGCTCCCTCGTGTGTCACAAAGGGAAGTGGTTCATTCATAGCGGAGTTAGCCTTGGGAAAAGGAGTTTGGTGTGCAAATTCCTCGTCTGCCTCTTCAGGATGCGCAGCTTCTGGAGCTTTTTTGTTGTGCCCCCTCCTTCCACCCAGAATCCGCAGTCCTTGGGGCCACAAGCCTCGAGAAAGATGGGAGCATGCCAGGGCAGATGTCCCAAAAGGGAAACTTCCTCCCGAGAACTCTTTAGCTGTGGGTGACTTTACTCCGAATAAGGGACTGGTAGCCCTTGCAGTTGTGTTGAGTGGTGGTGCCAAACCCAACATCTCCCTGCCCTGTGTTTGCAGCCCCCTGGGAAGCACAAGCGGGACCCCTCCGAGGCGAGCCAGCTGAGTTTCGACGGGGAGAAGCCTCCGGACTCCTCCTTGCCCAAAGCTGTGAACGGCTCCGTGGGGACGGGCAAGGACACCACAGATGGCCAAGGTGACAAAGCCTCGGACAAAGGGATGAGCGGTGACAATGACAAACTGGAGAGCAACCACTCCACAAAACCCAGCTCGGCCACCTCGGCCACCCAGGACAAGCCGGACATCATCCTGCAGCCAGGACACTTGGGTAACTCAACGGAGGGGAACAAGGAGCCCAGGCCGGGCAGGGAGGAGAGGAAGAGCTTTGGGGAGAGGAAGAGCCTTGGGGAGAGGAAGAGCATCGTGGAGCGGCCAGAGAGCGTTCTCCTGGAGAACTTCAGCGAGGAGAAGCTGGCCAATGGAATCCTGGATGCCCCGGCGCCGTTCCCCGGCAGCCGCTCCAAAGGGGACTCGGATTCCGGCAGCACTTCGGCCTCCGAGAGCATGGACCTCACCATCTCCCTGTCTGCTGACCTGTCCCTCAACAGGGAGAGCGGCTCCATCTCCCTCAAGGTGAGAGTGGTGCTGGAGGACACAGAGGAGGGAGGAACCCTTCCCTAGGGGAAGCTTTCCAGGGTTTGTTGTCCGTGCTGCGTGTCCCAGCTGGGCTCGGGCCAGTGCAGCATTTACAGCTGGGTTGAGCTGTGCCAGGGGGACGTGGAACGTCCTCAAGGGAAGGAGAAGCTCTTGGTGGAGCTGCTGCAGGTTCTTGTGTCCTCTTTTGTCCCAGGGCACTGAAGTCTAGGGGAAGTCTGATGTCTTGTGGCTGTTTTGTGTGAAGTAACCACACCACGAGCCTGACTTGTCCTTGCCCAAGTGTGAAACCCCAAATGTGACTTCCTAAACTTTATCCACAGCCCATCACTCCACCCCTCTTCCCTAGGACACCTCATCCCAGGAAAGAATTCATCTGGGCTTGTGCCTGTCTCAGTTTTCCCAGCCTGCCCTACATCTGGCCTGGTTTGTGTCAGCAGGGACTGCACAAAGACCTCCCAGGCTCCCTGGCTTTTGCTAAAGCTTCCTGGAGGCTGGGAATGCTGCTGACCTGCAGCTGACCAGGGCAGCGTGGCTTAGAATAAGTGGAATGGTATTTGCTGAGCTCCAGGAGAAAAAATGCTGCGACTTGAGGGGGCAGGGGGATGTGTTGCACAAGATCTTTATCGCGTTGCCTGCACGAGCGAGAACTTCCCGGCACAGAAAGTGCCCGAAAACCTTTCTTGGCAAAACTTTCCCCACCTCCTGCTGTGAGCTGGAGAGCCAACATCCCCCACGGGAGCCTGCAATCCCTAATGATTGGAAGTGTGAAGCTCTTGCACGGGAATTTCCCCCTCCTCACGACCTTTCCCAGGACACCTGGTCTCCGTGAGGAGGAGGAAGGCGACGCCACGCACGGAATTGCTCTCTGAGCTGGTCATTTAGATGGGGAGAGGAGTTGTTTGGGTTTTTCAGGGAGTGAGCCATGTTAGATCATGGTGAGGAAGGGTCTTTGGCAGGTGGGCCAGGTTTCTTCAGGGTGGAAGTCCTGCAGCTCTGTGCTGTGGCAACCAGGCTGCATCTCCAAATTCACCGATGGTTTGTGCTCCGTGTGGATTCCCTCCGGGTGTTCCTCGTGAACAACGGCACCAAAATCGCCCTGAGGGCTCCTGGGGAGCTGCCTCACGGGCTCCTCCTTTCCTCCCTGCCCACCCCAGGACTCCCAGATGCACAAGAAGACCCTGAAACGCACCCGCAAGTTCGTGGTGGACGGGGTGGAGGTGAGCGTCACCACCTCCAAGATCATCAGCGAGGACGAGAAGAAGGATGAAGAAATGAGGTTCCTCAGGCAAGTGGGGCACTGGGATGGAGGGAGGGCAGGGTTTTCCTGTCTGTGAGCTAATCCAGGGGTGACCTAAAGTCCTCTTGTGCTCTGTCTGGGTCCCACTTGGACAGGGGAAGGAGGGATGCAGCTCAAGATGCAGCAAGACTGTGACAAGGGATGCTTTACTGGGTCTGGCTCTGTCCTCTGGGGATGGCTGAATTTGTCCCCAGGGCTGGGGATGCCTGGCTCAGTGGAAATAAGCTCAGAAATCTTCTCGAGATGCTCCTCTTCCTTTTGTTCTCGCACCCCCTCAGACTTCATTAGCGGCAAGGCTGAGGGAGTTGTAAACTCCTGGAGCATTATTTAATATTCATGGGTGTATCCTCCCTCCTTGGTGACTCCTTTGCAGATCTTGCAGCTTTCAAACCTCCCTGACTTATTCTCAGAAAGAGGAGCTGCTGTTTCGAGCACTGAAATGAAAAGGCCCTTAAAATAATTAAAATACAAATTGTTTCATTTGATGCCCAATTCCAGGCTCCCTGGTGTTGCTCTCGGGGACTCCCTGAGAGGATAATTTGTCCTAAACACTTTGTGTCCCTGTGGCTGCCTTATTCCTCAGCCCCAGTATCAGATTTATGTGAAAGCTCATTAGCAGAGCTCATTTGCTGGATGAGGGGAGTGATGCAATGTCGTGATAAATGGTCAGAATTTGGGAAAGCTGCCCTTTCTGCCACCCAGGAATGAGTAAGAATGGATACAGAGCATGGAGGCCAGGCCAGAGCAGTCCAGCTTGGCCTGAGCTGGGATTTGAGGACCAGTGAGCACTAACCCAGCTGGCACAATGGGAATTTGGGGTGCTGGGGGGCACCAGTGCCCGCAGAATCACCTTGAAAGCTTTGCCAGGGCTCGCTTGAGAAGCTGTGGATGCTAACGGGCCTCACCTGCGGAAGCTGATGGTTTTCCAGCAATTCCCACAAGGAGCATCCTGCTTCCTGCAGTATCCCAGCACCTGGAGCACCTCAGGCAGCCGGGATCTCCCTGCTGCCTGTGCTCAGAGCCAGCGCTGTGGGGTGGAGGTGCTGCTTCCACTCCCTGCTGCAGTGCTCTGCTCGTGGGTGCGACCGTCCCTGCCCGTGCCACCCCTCCGACCGTGCCTGACTCTGCATTTCTCCGTCCCCCTGCCCCTCTGCAGGCGCCAGGAGCTGCGGGAGCTGCGTCTCCTGCAGAAGGAGGAGCACAGGAACCAGGCGCAGCTGAACAGCAAACACCAGCTGCAGCTGGAGCAGATGCTGCGGCGCTTCGAGCAGGAAATGATGGTAGGAGGGCAGGGAGAACCCCTGGGAATCAGCTGGGAATCCAGCCCCTCACACAGGGGGATGCTCTCCGTGTTGCAACAGCCTTGGGTATCACAGGGCCACTGAAGAACCCCTTTGGGATTTGAAGCATGGATGGAGGTTCTGTGGGCATTAAGCCCCCTGCAGCTTGGGAAGCACTGGCAGCCTTTGCCTGGCAGGGTGTAACAGGGGGAGGGTTGTTCTGGGCTTTCTCTCTTTAATGATCTTTTCTTTTATGTCTGTTCGTGGCTACTGTGAGAAACAGTTTCTAGTGCTGTTGTAATTCACGGGAAAAAATAACCCTTTAAACAAGAAAGCAGCGTGGCCCCGGGTGTGCCAGCAGGAAATCTGGCAAGGCTGTGAGTGTAAATTGAATAAACTGGGCTCACAGACTTGGTCCCTCCACGGGCAGCTTCTGTTGAAGTAAAATAATTTGGAAGTGAATCAGGGAATGGTTTGGGTTGGAAGGGACCTTAAAGATCTTCTCCTTCCATGGCACGAGGGCATTGTTGGAGCACAGAGCTTCAGACTTTGCGAGGTGTCGGTTGGAAGTTCCCCTCCTCTGTGAAGAGGCTCAATCCAAGCAGGAACAACCCCTGCCCCTTTTTTTTTTCCCCTCTTTTCACTTTTCCCTTTTGACTTTTGGAAGGCAACGAAGCAGAGAGGAGGCCAAGGCTGACCTGTTCCTTTGTTGCCTTCCCGGACAGGCAAAGAAGAAGTTCTATGACACGGAACTGGAGAACCTGGAGCGGCAGCAGAAGCAGCAGATTGAGAGGATGGAGCAGGAGCACTCCCTGCGCCGGCGCGAGGAGGCCAAGCGCATCCGCCTGGAGCAGGAGCGGGACCACGCCAGGTTCCTGGAGCAGCTCAAGCAGATGAAGAAGGAGGTAAAAATGGGGATAGGAGGGAGGGAAGCTGCTTTCCTGCGGCTCTTTCTTCCCGGGAAGCTTCGGCATTTCTCGTGGCAGAGCTTGAGAGGAGAGCGGTTGGTGTTTCATGAGGAACCTGTTGATTTTGGGTGATGCCTGAGGTGTTTTGGGTGTTTTCTGAGGTGTTTTGGGTGTTTTCTGAGGTGTTTTGGGTGTTTCCTGAGGTGTTTTGGGTGTTTTCTGAGGTCCTTTTGGGTGTTTCCTGAGGTCCTTTTGGGTGATTCCTGAGGTGTTTTAGGTGTTTCCTGAGGTGTTTTGGGTGTTTCCTGAGGTGTTTTGGGTGTTTCCTGAGGTCCTTTTGGGTGATTCCTGAGGTCCTTTTGGGTGATTCCTGCGGTGTTTTGGGTGACTCCTCAGGTGTTTTGGGTGACTCCTGAGGGCCTTTCAGGTGACTCCTGAGCTGTTCAGTGGCACAACCTCACCCACAGTTACCTGCAGGGAAATCTCGTTTCCCTCCCCACAGGTCAAGAACGAGGTCGAGAAGCTGCCGCGGCAGCAGCGCAAAGGGAACCTGAAGGCGAAGATGGACGACTTCACCCAGAGAAAACAAACCATGGTGAGGCTCAGGGAAGATCCCCCCAGTTCCAAGACTGGGAAGGGTGCAGTAGACAGAAGCATCCCTCGTGCTGGAGGGACTGGCAGGTTCTGGAACAGCAGCAGCTGCTTTCCAAGCTGCAGCAGGAGGAGGGCTCATGGTGGCACTGCTGGCTTTTTAACAGGAACAGGAGTTTTTGGCCAAGCAGAAGGAGGACCTGGAGCAGGCCATGAAGAACATCACTGCCCAGAACAAAAAAGAGATCTGCGACAAGGAGCGGGAGTGCCTCAACAAGAAGCAGCAGCTGATGAGAGGTGGGTGGCAAAGGCTGCGAGGAAGGGGAATGCTGTACCCATGGGTTTATCCAGCCCTGGCTCTTCCCACGCAGCAGATGCTGAGGCAGAGCTGCAAGCTGGCAGGATGGGATGTGGAAAAAACCAGCCTTGCCAGGTCCTGTCTAAATGTTTAACAATAATAATACTCAGTGCTTTTATCTTCAAAGTGCTTTACAAATATGAACCAATTAGGCTTCGTAATTGCAAGAAATCGGGCCCCAGTATGGTTTGCAACCAATTTCTCTCGGAAAACAGGAGGTGAACGATCACCCCCAACATCTGCTGCGCTGCTCGTGTGCACAGAGGTCTCTCGGGACACTTTGTGGGACCAGGCTGAGAGGCCAGCGTGGGTTATCTCCTGCTCCTTCTCCCCACAGACCGGGAAGCTTGCATCTGGGATCTGGAAGAGCGTCAGCAGCAGGAGAAACACCAGCTCATCAAGCAGCAGCTGAAGGACCAGTATTTCCTCCAGAGGCATGAGTTGCTCCGGAAGCACGAGAAGGTGAAGGCTTTGCACCTTCCCACGCTGCTGGGGGTCAGCAAAGTGTCCAGCTGTCCCTGGGGGTTTCTCTTCCAGGCTGTAAAGGGGGAAGGGTGGGTTGGGAGTTAAAGGGCTTGGTCATTACTGGTGAAAAAGGGCCAGAATGGTGCTGGTGTCTAGAAAGCCGCCTTGCTTTGGGTCGTGTGTGTTTGATGTGCAAGGAGTTGGGAGTTTTGGGGAGCTTCTCTGGAAATCTGCCCCTGCCCGGGATTTGGCATGGTTGGTTCCCAGAGAAGGGAGTGAAGACTGGCACATTCCTTCCAGCCCCTTTTTTCCCAGCACGTCCAGTCCTTGCCTAGTTCTTGATAGAGATTATGATGTTGAGAACACCTGATGGAGGTGTCACAGGGCACCTTTATCCAGCTCCTTTGGATGGGTTTGGGAGTCGTTCTGTTCACCCCTGTGGAGTTACTTGCACTCTGTTTCCTGGGGCACAGCCTTTGTGACTTCTGTGTTTCTCTTCCATGTCGCTAAACTGGCTGTAACATGTCATCCCTTCCTGAGAAAAATTCATCACTGATCCCATGGGATGGTGATTAAAATGACCTGATGTACCATGGAAGGATGCTTGAAGCCCAGTCAATGTCCTGATATTTTAGACTCCAGCCAAACTTCTGGCACTTTTCTCTCATTCTTTCACCCAATGTATCAAGTTATGGCCCCGTATGATAAAAAGATGAGTACACCTCGTGTTTGGTTCTTAGAGTTCAGACAACACACGGGATTGTCCCTCTGGAGTGTCCCCAGGCATTTCCACGCTGCTCCCAAATCCGCTCTCCAGCTCCCTCTGTTCTCCCCAGGGCTGTGCAGAGCTGTCCCTGCTCCTCTGACCCCTGTCTGTCTGCAGGAAAGGGAGCAAATGCAGCGCTACAACCAGCGCATGCTGGAGCAGCTGAAGGTCCGGCAGCAGCAGGAGAGGGCCCGGCTGCCCAAAATCCAGCGCAGCGAGGGCAAGACGCGCATGGCCATGTACAAGAAGAGCCTCCACATCCACTCCAGCGGCAGCGCCGCCGAGCAGAGGGAGAAGATCAAGCAGGTCAGGGCCTGAAAATGCACCAGGAGTTGAGGCTTGGCTTGGTGGGAGAAGGGAATTTGGGAAAATGCGGTTATTTCCAGCTTTTAACCCACTGCCGGGTTAGAGGGCTCCGTTTCGTGGCGTCACGCGGGGTTTTCGGCGCTGTCTCCATCGTGACTTGTATGGGGAAGCATCCTCGGGGCTTTTCCTTCTTTCCTGTGTAGTACTGGAAGCTGGGCTGGTCTCTCAGCCAGCCCCAGAGACCAGGGCGATGCTGCCTACACGGGCCCCTGCTTTTCTCTCCCCCAGTTTGCTCTGCAGGAGGAGAAGAGGCAGAAGGCAGAGCGGCTGCACCAGCAGCAGAAGCACGAGTCGCAGATGAAGGACATGCAGGCCCAGTGTGAGAGCAACACCAACGAGCTCCAGCATCTGCAGGTACTCACCCCTCGTGCCTTGGCCTCCCAGAGCTGCCCGTGCAGGGCTCAGCCTCCCCAGGAGTGGCTGCAGAGGGCTGTCAGTGAGCTGGTGTCCCCTTGCTCTTGCCTTGAGAGGCTTTTGTTGCCGTGTCTAAACGCAGAGCTCAGAGCTCTGAATGCCTCTGGCCAAGACAAATCCTGTTTGGCCACTGGGTGTGCAGTTCCAGCTGCCTGATGGGTGTCGTGCTCGGTGATGTGCTTGTAGAACGAGAAGTGCCACCTCCTGATCGAGCACGAAACCCAGAAGCTGAAGTCCCTGGATGAGAACCACAACCAGCACATGAAGGAGTGGCGAGACAAGCTGAGGCCACGGAAGAAGGTGAGGCCTGCTGGGTGTGATGTGAGCAGGGTGGCCTGGCTTGCCCATAGCCCCAGAACAGCCTCAAACACAGCTCTTGTGTTGTTCTCTTTGCTTAAGGCCCTGGAGGATGAGCTGAACCAGAAGAAGCGTGAGCAGGAGATGTTCTTCAAGCTGAGCGACGAGGCCGATGGACAGATGCCGGTGTCCCCGACCAAACACGCCAAGTTCGTCCCCTTCAGCTCCTCAGAGAGCTTGTAACACCTGGCAGGCCACCAGCTGGTACTGGCTGTGTCCTCCTGGGCTGCAGCGGGGCGGCTTGGACTTGGAAGACCCTCTCAGCAGCCCCTTCTCACCACAGCACCCTCCTGTCCCCTCGCTCTGCCTGGGATGAACGTGGCCTCTGCGCTGAGGGATGCTGACTGGAAGCTGGGGTGGCTTTCCCAGGAGCTCCAGGCTGGGAATCGGGGCAGGACCCTCTCTGGATCGTACTTGCACTGTTGGCTGGATGCCTCCCTCCCTCCCTCCCGGCTGGGCCTGGTGCTCGCTGGGTTTGTCAGCTCAGACTGGAGCGGGGGCCACTCTGACCAGGAGAAACAGCCCCTCAGGGCAGGGCTGTCACCCCTCTCTCCACCATGGCTGCTCCTGTCCCTTTGTAAGGCCTGGCCTGGGGCAGAGCAGCTTTTGGCATCGTCTTAAACTCACCTTGGCCCCCCAACACTCGCCTTAGACTCACTCCTCTCCACAGGGCCCTTTTTCGCCACAGGGAAACAGTGATTGGGGGTTTTTTAGCCTAGGGAGGGCTGGGTTTTTTCTTTCCTCCTCCTCCCCACACAGACTGTGCAGAAAGGGACTCGATGGCCTCCCAAAGATGGTTCTGCTCTTCCTTTGCCCCTCTGGCACGGAGCTAACGCTGTGCTGTCAGGGTTGTGGGGTGGCTGCAGGCCTTGGTCCTTGAGGGAGTGTAGGGCAGGTGCAGAGGGGGGGTTGGGGACGGCGCCGAGTGCTGCGGTGACACAGCGAAGGGTCTGTCACTGTCACGTGCCTTTGGGGTGAGTGGGGGGTGAGGGAGTCAGTGCCAGAGCTCTCGTGGTCACACAGGTGCTTGAGACTGGTTTTTAAGCCCTTTCTGTGTGGGGCCGTGTGGCTCAGCCAGCCTGGCCAGCGGGTTACGGCTGCAGAGCATCCATGGGGGGAGCCAAGGAGAGTTCAGCAAGGGAACAGGAGATGCAAAGGGGGCTCGTTGCTCCCAGCATCTCCTTGTCCACCGATGTCGCATCTCCTTGTGATGTGCCACAGCTTTTTGGATGGTTCTCCTGGCTGGGAGTCGTGGGCAGCGTGGCAGAGCAGGTCCTCTGTCCCTTCTGTCCCCTCCCCCTGCGCAAGGCAGGGCTTGGCTGAGCTGCTGGGTGGGACTGGGAGCACAGAGCTGGGGAGGGGGTCAGGGACCTCACTGGCGGCACCTTCTTCTTTACACAACCCAAAGGGGTAAGGCAGCACTTAAAAGTTTTTCTCTGGTTTGTTGTGGGCCTGTTTCTCAAGCAAGGGAAAAAAATATTTCTGCTTTAAAAAAAAAAAAAAAGATAAGAAAAAGTTGTTGTTTTCAAGTCTCCTCTGTTGATTTAGTGGCATTTCAGGGAAAGGTGGGATGTGATGTGCCTCACTTGTAGGTACTGGGCTGAAGGAGGCAGCCCCCAGGTCTTTAACTCTGTACCTGGGGTGGGCATTTCCTACCCATTTAGAGCTCCTAACCCATATTTATAAGCTTCCTGTGAGCTAGCAAGGCTCTGTCTCTTTGGGCCAACCCAGGTTCCCTCTGATTTCACAGCAGTGATGTCTCTGTGAATGGGCACAGGAAGGGTTCCTGCCCCATCTCCAGCGGTGTGGACTGTGCCCTTGAGAGGTGGTAATGCCAGCCTGGGAACTGATGTAAGGTCAAAGGGATGTTCCTAAATCAGGAAAAGGGGCTGACGGGAGACGTTCCATCACGTCAGGAACGTGTTGCAGCAGCCCCGGTGGTTCTGGTCCCGGTCCTGCCGGGGCCAGGCTGGAGCTGCTCCGTGCGATGGTTGTGTCTCAGGAATCAGAGCCCCGTGCCCGTCCCTGAGGGGCCCTGCAGCAGCTGTCCTGCAGCACACTGTCACCTCCTTCAGCTGAAGGGCACTGCTGCCCCTGGTGCCTTCTCCAGCAGCCCCGGGAGCATCATCCCTCTCTGGCCATCCTGCAGCCATGAGCAGAGACTATTTCTGGGGGCTCTCAAAGCTGGTGCAATGCCCCCACGGTAAATCAGCTGTCCCTTCCTCCAGCCCAGCTGATTTTCAGCTTGGAGAGAGCGACACAGCCTTGCTAACAGAGGTAGGAATGGTTCTGTCCACTCCTTTTCCTATTTTGTGTTCCCTCTCTGGGCGTGCCAGGGCTCCAGGACCGTGTCCCTCTCCTAGAAGGGGAGCACATCGCCTGACTGTCGTGTTTACAGCGTGGTTATCATCTTCCCTCCTTTCAAAAGAGGATATTTTTGTTGTTCCCTGTTCAGAAGGAACCACAATTAAACCCAGCTTG
>VXBT01010007.1:627844-658139 GCA_013400235.1 Oriolus oriolus | reverse complement strand
GGCCGCGCTGCAGCCTCCGGTCCCGGCGGCGAGCGCCAGAGCGTCCCCGCTCCCCGCGGCGTCAGGGGCACGGCGGCGGCGGCGATGCCCAGGCGGAGCATCGCCGAGGTGAAGGTGCTGGACGTGCAGAAGCGGCGCATCCCCAACAAGCACTATGTGAGTGCCCCGGCCCGGCCCCGGGCGAACAAAGGCCGGGCGCTGCCGGCCCCGCTCCCGCGCGGAGCTCCGGGAAGGGAGGACGGAGGAGGAGGAGGGCGGCAGCGCTGCCTGGGGTGCCTCTCACGGGTGTCCCGTGGGGGTCCCGCGGTCCCCCCTGCCAGCGTGGGGATGCTCCGCCGCTGCCCCCCAGCCCCCGCTGCCGGCGCCGACCAGCGGGGGATGCCCGGGGGATGCCCGGGGGATGCGGGCGGGGGTTGCGCGCACCGGGCAGCGGCCACGGGCACCGCGGCGAAGCGTCCCCGCGTCGGTGGCTCGGCACCGGGGCCTTGGGACCTGTTGGTCGCGGAGTCCCGGGGCAAGGGACCACCCGGCTCCTGCTTTCTGCTCCCTGGATAGTGCTCGGGCCCTAGGAAGGATCCCTCGTGTCCCCTGCATCCTGCCCAGCGCCTTCCTGCGTGCTCCGGGGGCATCTTTCAAACTGTTGTGGGTTTGTCTATTTTTGAAGGTGGTTTTTTTTTTTTTTTTTTTTTTTTTCTTTTCTTTTTTTTTTTTTTTTTTTTGTTTTATGATTTAAACTTTGGTGTGTTTCCAGGCACCCGTGGAGAGCTTGTGGGTGAATCCTGGCAACAGCCGTAAAACAAAAGACCAAAATGTTCTTGCCTCCCGTTTTGCCGTGGAGCAGGGTGACCCAGTGACACACTGTTCGTGGCACATTTGGGCTGTGCAGATGTGGTGTTTGCTCTGCCTGGAGTCTGTCGTCAGAAGAGCCAGGGCTTCAGAGCTCTCGGGAGGATCAAGGGCTTCTCCAGGTCCCCTCGGCTGGTCTGTGGCATTGAGCAACAATTGGAGGAAAGCCGAGGGCAGCCGGCTGCGGGAGGGGAGGGCAGAGGGGTCTCTCCTTGCATCAGGGATGTGGCGTGGCTGCTGCCACCCACCACCTCCTTATCACCCCTTCTTCCTGCTGCCCTGCCTGGAGCTTTGTCAGCCCTGGCTGAGCCTGGCGCCGGCTCCAGATGTGCCCTTTCCCTGCCGTGTCCATCCCGGCCTTACTCATCGCGGCCGTGCCGTGCCCCCGCTCCGGAGCAGCGCGTACGTGCGGAGCTTTGTGCGCTGCTGTTTGTCTTGGCGGATCCGGGTCTCCGCCGCCAGGTCCCGGAACGAGGGCGGGCTGGGATGGCCTGGGGCAGCTCCTCTGCCCTCCCTGCAGCCCCTCCCGTGCCCCTCAGGAGCGGGGTCCCCCCGGCCGGGACGCGCACCCCGAGCGCCGCGCACGATCCGCTTCGTGCGCTGTCCCTGCTCGCCCTCCGCCCCTCGCGGAGAGTCGGGTGGAGTTGGGTAGAGCACAAATAATCCCTGTGAAGCTGGAAAACTGGGACAGCGATGTTTTCTGAGCAGAGAGCTGGATGGCGGGGCCATGGGTGGGGACGCCGGAGCTCCGGGAGCGGTGGGCGAAGGCGGCTGCTCGGGTCCGTGACAGCAGCGCAGCCCGGCCGCTCGGCCTCCTCGGCGGCTCCCTCTGCCTCCAGCCTTTCCCTGGACTTGTCTTGGACCGAAATCCGGCAGCGGGAGCCAGCGTGGCTCGCAGAGGGCTGAGCCCAGGGAGGGGCCGGCAGCCTGCAGGCAGCTGCCTCCCCCGAGCAGCGCTGGAGTGAATGGGAGCGCTCGCCTTGCCGGAGGAATCGATAGAACCGGGCGGATTCACAAAGCCAGTTAATTATGTGAAACCAAAACCTTTTTTTTTTTTCCCTCCCTTCCTCCTCCTGCAAAGAGAGGGAGAGGCAGCAAATCATGGCTGAATCATCTGTAGACAGCGGCTGGTGGCACAGCGCAAACCCGAGGCGGCCGCGAAGTGTCCGTGTAAAACCTTTGCCCTCTGCCTTCTCTCTGCGAGCACCGATGTGCTCTGCTCCATCCCTGAGGCAGCTCTCCTGTCCCTGGGGAGGCTGCAGGAGCACGCTGGCTTCTCCTCCTGTTGCTTCTGGGATGACCTGCCCTGCTCGGGCTCCTGTGCCTCAGCCAGAGGCTTCTCTTTGCTGGACAAAGGTGCGCTTGTGTTGCTCGTGTGAGGCCACAGCACAAAGTTATGAATTCCACTTTCCCAGAAAAGTGAGATCGAGCCAGTGTTTCAAAGTCCTTGTTACACCTGCGGTGGGCAGGGCTGGCTCTCTTCAGGCTGCTGTGGTTTGCCTTTCACCTGGGTAATGGATACAGAAAGAATCCTGTTGCCTGAGACAAAAAGCTGGTTTTTTGCAGCTCTGCTATGAACCAGGAGGCACAATATTTCCCCAAAGTGCAGGGCAAGGACCCAGCAAGGTGCTGGGCAGGATTTGGGTAGCTGGGTACAGGTGCTGAGCTGAGTTTTGGGGTTCAGCTGGGGACCCAAGCACAGCCCTGTGCCCTCAAACTCCATTCATGTTTTTAAGCTCTTTTTCATGGGCATTGCCTGAGGCAGTGAGAAATCCTTGTGCAGGTGTTTGCTGCAGGATGCTCTGGCTCATGGCAGCCCATTATCCAAGTGAAAAGGGGCCTCCATCCTCCGGGCAGTGGCTGAGGTAACATTTTCAGTACCATTTCCCATCCGATCCTGTGTGAAGTGCTCACAGCTCAGCGATGCTGCCAGCGAGGGCTCCGGGGCCATTCTGCAAATCTGAGGAGGCAAAGTCCAAGAGTAAAGTTTAAAAATAATCATTGTGAGAGACAGAGCAGCAAACTGTCATTTCTCTGGTCTGGCCAAGCCTCTGATAAATGAATGTTTATTCAGAAAAGACCCAAAACAAAGCCATAGTTGAAACAGACTGGATTTTCCTTTAAAGGACTTCACGCGTGGCCTTTTTATAGCATTGTGTTTGTTATTCTCGAGTAGAAGCCCTAAAATAAAGCTTTTCCCTACTAAATCCAGATCTGGGTGGTTTTCTTTCCCTTGGGCAAGCTTCAGGATGTTTTGTTTTGATACAGCTGCAATGTGTGTGTTTGTGTGTGTTAACAGCATTGCCATTGAATCCCATGTCCATTTCTGCCTGCCAGGAACGTTTCCACAGTTATACAGGTTTAAATAGTTGTTCTGGAGCACCATCCAAAATTCTATCTATCCATCCAGCAGGAAAAGAGAGAGCAGCACGCTGTTTGGGTGGGTTAGTTTGTTGGGAAATCTGGATTATGTTCTCGCAGGACTTCAATTCCCAGCCTCCATGTATCACTGAAAAAAGGAAATTTAAAAGAAGTGTGCAGCATTTGTTTTGCAAAACCAGTGAACAAGAGGGCAAAGCTTTGAACAAGGTGAAGACCTCATTGTGGCAGCTTCGTTGTGGAAATAATTAACAGTGCGTGGCGGAATCTGCTTGATGGGATCTACAGGTATTTTAAAACAAATTTGAGGAGAACCACATTCAAAAAGCGAAGGTGTTATGTTTTTGATGTGGAATTTGTAGGTGTCTTCTCTGCTCCTTGCCATGGTGAGGCCGTTTGTGGTTTCATTCCTTGTTCAGCCCAGCCCCATTTCCTATCTGGAATTGAGTATGGAGTGATAAGAGAAGGGTGTTTGAATGACAAGAGGACAGAGCTGCCAATCTGCGGCTTCAGTGGTTCTTTAGTGCCTTATATTTATAGAGCTGAAGGTATTTCTGAAGAACTGGTGCCCCATGGACTGTGTTTTGGGGTCCCCTGGTTGCCCAGCTGGAGCAGAGCTCGGTGGGCGCCGGGCACGGTGTCACCTGGTACAGCTGAGTTATTCCCGTGGATTTTCGGTGTTAGTTCTGCCCTCGTGAATCATTCTGCCTTCAAAGGGACATCAGGGGATGACTCCCCCTGTGCTGTCTCCCCGGGAAGAGTGACCATGCCCTTGGCATGGTGGGAATGTCCTGTGGGCAGCCGGAGGAGCTGAGTGAGGCAGGAGGAGGTTGGCATGAGTAGTGTGAAATCCATGCAGTGCAGCGTCCCCACATCACCAAACTGGGAGTGAAAGAGAGCCAGGGGGAAGCTGCAGCCTGACTCTTGGTGGCCTCTGAAGGTTTGAGGGCTTTCTCAGCATCCTTAGTGGTGTTTTGCTGCTGTATCCTGTGGTTGTGCCTCGCCTCATCCCGTTTCCTGCCAGCTGGATGATGCTGTCCCAGCGAGGCCGGCCACAGGCAGGGAGTTTGGGAGGAATTTTGCCCTGTCCCCGTGCCTGGCCCTGCTCTGCTCCCCAGAGCTCACCGGTCTTTCCTCCTCACCTCTCAGCAGAGTTGGGGTTTAATGGAGCACTCTTAGCTTTGGGGATGAAAACCAGCACTCAAACTCAAACTCTCCTTTGTTCTTCTTCCCCAGTCACGTTACTCAAGGCTGTTGAAAACCTCAAATGTGGAAGGGCCAAATCCAGCCTGGCCCGTGGCCGCTGAGGCGGGAGCAGCTCCGCGTGGGAAGCTGATGCTCCCACTCGATCCCAGCCGTGAGCCTCAGCACTGGGGCCATGCCTGGCCTCTGCCTGCTCCCAGCTCTCTGACCTTGATCCCCCACAGCTCAGCTTTGGAGGGTATCTCTGTCTTCCGGCCGTTCCGTGCCACAGTGGGGAATAGGAAACAGAAGAATCCATACGGGTGACCTTCAGCGTGACCGGGGCACACGGGCGGGTGCTGCTGTTGCGTGACTGAGGGCTCTGAGCTGGCCCTGCTGCCTTGTCCTTGGGGTGCCTGCCTTTGGCACAGCCCTGTGTGTGTGCCCTCTCCATCCCAGCAGCGCTCAGGCCGTGCTGTGCCCTGCCAGGCTGCCCAGCAGCGGGGTGGGAAGAGGGTGCAAATCGCAGGGATGAGCTGGAGTGGGGGGAGGCGGCTGCTGTGCAGTCCTGGCTCAGGTTGCTTTGGGTGCTGGGGAGGATTTGCCTGCCCTGGTGCTGCTCCATCCCAGTCACCCAGCCCCCCGCAGCCCTGCCTTGCTGCTTCTTTGCCAGAGGGCCCAGGGCAGCACCCCTGGTACCCTGTAGCTGGAATGCCCTCTCCATGCCCTCTCCATGCCCTCCCCAGGGCTGGCACAGCCAGCACCACCCTTCTCCCGGTTCCCCAACCACAAAGCAGCAGTGAGGGGCTCCCAAGCTGTCTGCTCACCGAGCTGGGGGCTGGCTCTCCCTCTCCTGCTCCAAGCTTTGGCATCCCATGGCACAGGAGCCCCTGTCTCCCCTCCCCAGCCCCGCAGCCTGCGGCAGCGAAGGCTGATGGAGAGGGGCCAAACACAGCAGTGCGGTGCCAAGAACTTTCTTTGTTTCCAGCCCCCTCCCTCCTTTTTTTTTTTTTTTCTTCTTTTCCTCTTACAATTTCCCACTCCCTTTTCTATATTAAACCCGCTCTGGCTTGGCTGCATCGCTCAGCTCCTTTGGTTTCTCTGCCCCTTTGGGTTTCTCGTGCGCTGGCCGAAGGGAGGGTGAGGCTCTCACATCTGCCCTCGTTTCAGGGTCGGGGCAGCGTGGGTGAAATCAAAAGCCTGATGGTTTTGACTGATGCTTTTCCCCTTTGCTGATGAAAGATGCTTTAAATATGTGGAGTTCTCCACAGAGAGGTTTATTGTGCGGAGTCTCCCTGGACCCGAGACCACACAGGCTCCGAGCCTTTGGAAACGGCTCCGCAGACAGCTCTGCCCCTGCTGGAGGCTGTTGTGTCTGGAGCTGCTGCAGGAGCTCTGCTGGAGCCTGCGGACCTTCTCTGCTGTCCCTGCATTCCCGTGGAGGTGTCTTTCCAAGCAACCATGGTGGTGTTTTCCACATCCACGTGCAGGAGGGGCTCGCTGGGCAGGAGCTCTGGGCACAGGGATGCCGGGGAAGCTCCGGGATCGCTGCCTGTGCCGTGCCAGGAGAGCTGCCCTTGCCGTGGCTGAGCTGCTCCTGGGCTCGGGATGGCAGAGCTGGGCGGTGCTGAGCTTGGGGTGGCCTCGCTGCCTGGCTCAGCTGGGTGCCAGGCAGGGTTCCCAGGCAGCTGCCACCCCTCTGTGGGATTTCTGCTTGTCCCCCCAGCCAGGATGCCTTGAGAATCTCCGTGCAAAGCTTTGGGAAGCTCCTGTAGGAGGAGAGAGGCCGAAACTGCAGCTCCAGGTTTTCCTCACCTTCACTCTGCCTTTTTCCTGCTCCCATTTAAGCAGCCCAGGCTGCTTCCCAGCTTGTCCTGGTGTGTTTATGCACGGAGTCCAGAAGTGATTCTTCTGCGAGGTCACACGGCCTCGTGTTTAAGAACAGGAAACTGGTTCTGTTATTTTATTTTTTTTTCAGTATCTGTTCTTAATTTCCTTGCCTCGAGTCAGCAGTTTGAATCAGCTCCTCTCTCTCTCCCTGTGCTGTTGTGTGGGACTTTGTGCCTCTTCGGGAAGAGCGAGAGCGAGGATTTGGGAATGGTTCCGGAGCCCAGGGTCCCTTTGAGCAGTGGAGCCACTGCTGTGTGCAGCACCAGCAGTTTCCAGCAGCCCCTGGAAGAACAATCCTGGTGGCTGACTGCTCCCAGGGCTCGCTGCTTCATTTCTTCAAGAGGAAAAGAAAGAAAAAAATGAAATCTCTGGCTGCCCTTTCCAGATTCGCACTGGCTTCTCATCCCCTCTGTCCCCGTGACTCCCGTGGCTCTGGATGTGTCTGAGCCGGCTCCTGAAGCCTCCCAGGAGCTCTCTCGCTGCCTGGGCTGCCCAGGAGGGATGTCCTGGATCTCCCTGGGGCTCTCTCCTGCCGTGAGCTGCCAGCGTGTTCCCCCCGGGGCTGCAGAGCCCTCGCTGCCACCGGGCAGCTCCCCCTGCCAGCGCTGCCACGGCTGCCCAGGTGCCACTTGCATTCCGTGCAGCAAGCTCTCGTTTCCCTGACAGTTCCCTTCCAAAGGTTTTCAGCCCCATTTTCCACCAGCCCGCTCTCCCTCTGAGAGAGGTGCTGGGGCGGGGACAGCAGTGACAGGGGCTGGGTGATGATGGAGGGGACCAAGCTCAGGGTGCCCACTGGGCAGGCTGCAGGATCCCCTGGGCCTTTTTCCATATTATATTTCCATTTAGGGCACTTAAGTGTGACCAAGGAGAACCTGGGGCAGTGGTTGGTGGTCCTGATGTCACACTGGTCATTCAGAAGGAGTTGGTTTGTGACCATTTCCTGGTGATGCAGGGAGTTTGGGGATCCCAAGGGGTTTGGGAGCCCGATCCCAGTGGAGTCTGTTGTGCTCGGCCTTTTGCCTCTGCGAGTTTCCATTTGCTGTGAAGGATCTGTTCCATTTCTGCCCTCTGAGGGACGGGAGCACGGAGAGGGTTTGGTGTTCGTGAGAAACACTCCTCTGACCTGGCGTTGAACAGGATCCACCTGCACCCCAAAATCTGTCCCTGTGGCTGCTGTGCCTGCCAGGACTGGGGGCTCTCAGGGGTGGGAGAAGGGCCAGGTGTCCTTTCCAGAGGGAGGGCAGCCACCATTCCTGGCTTTCACCGACTCAGCTCCTTCCCTTTGCTGGTGCAGACCTCACAGCTGGCCCTGAAGGGCTGTAGATATTTGGATATTTGGGATTTGGACAGCTCAGCTGTTGGTTTTGGCCGGGGGCCCAGCCCAGAGCCCCCAGCCTGGATCCGGCCACCCCTCCCTGCCACCCCCTTGGCTCCCCCATCCCTCAGGAATCCCTGGAGCAGGATCCAGGTGCCAGCCCCCATCCCTGCGGGGGCACACCCCAGAGCTGTGCCAGCTGCAGCCCTGGCAGATCCCCTCTCCACGGAAAAGCCCTGCAGGTGTTGTGTCCGTGTGATTTCTCCGCAGGGCCGTGGAGATCGGAGCTGGAGAAGACCCATGGAATAACTGCTTCCACATGTCCTCACCCACACATGGGCTGGGAAAAAGCCTCTTCTCAGAGCAGCCTCCATGGGGCTGAGGGGACAGCTGATGGGGTGGCTCCTACTGGGATAAAATTCGGGTTATTTCGGTTGCTGCTTCATGGTGGCTGCTCCTGCCAGTGCCAGGCCAGGAGGGGAAACTTCAGACCCAGTGCAATGGTTTGAAAGCTGTTTGATCATTGGAAGTGTCTTCCAAAAGCACCCGAGGAAGGGATTTGTGGGTCTGTGGGAGCTTGGTGCCCCATGTCCAGCCCCTCTGCAAACCTTCCCTGGGTGGCTGAGGGCACTGCTCATCCCTTTCCAAACCTGTGCTGTCGTTGTCAGGTGAGGAGAGCACCAGAGTTGTGTTTTCTGGTGGGTTTTTTTATCCCTAAGGCAGCAGGGACTGGATCAGGTATTGGCAGAGACCAAGATCCGGTGGGATGGGGCTGTGGGAAGGACGAGGAATATCCGCAAGGAGAGAGGAAGTTGGCTTTCCCCAGGTTTTATGGATCCTGAAGAGCTCCCGTTCCCGTGGGCTTCCCCATCTTCTGCGCCTTCCGTGAGCAGGTTGAGGAGACAACCCTGGAGACCTCTGTGCTGCTGGAAAGGGCTGTGCAATGACTGCTCCCCCGGCTCCTGGGGGATCTGCCTCCCAGCACAACAGCAGTGAGCTCACCGCCGAGGGGAAACGCTCCTTCCCCCAGCCGCAAAGGGCACGGGGAAGCCTGGTGTGCCCTCAGACCTCGTGCCTTCATTACCCCGAGGAGCTCTGAATTATTTTGGCTTGAACGTATCCATATCCTGATTAAAATCCCAATCTAATGAGCTGTTGACTCCAAATAAAGGCAGGGTAGGAATAAACAGCGAGGCAAAGCTGGCTGCTCCTGCTGCCCCAGTGGAAGGCTCTCTCCAGGCAGGCGGCCAGCGGTGATATAACCCCGAGGAGTGCTGTGGGCTGGTAACAAAACTGGGATGTCGGCTGAGCTTCCAGCCCACATGAGCTCATGCTGGCCCAGCAGCAAGTCCTGGGGAGAGGGTAAAGGAGTTTGAATGTGTGTTAACATCAGGTTAACCCTTGGTTTGCTGGCGGGGCGCAGCGTGGTCCTTCCAGGCCTCCCCAGCTGGAGCAGATGTTGTCTTGGAGAATCCATCTGTCTTCCCCGTGCTAATACGGAGCAAGTGCAGATCCTTCATCTCAAAACAGGAGTTTGTGGAGGAAAGCAGAGCAGGGAGTGGCTTCAGGCTGAGAAAAGGGGTTTAGATGGGATGTTGGGAAGGAATTGTTCCCTGTGAGGGTGGGCAGGCCCTGGCACAGGGTGCCCAGAGCAGCTGTGGCTGCCCCTGGATCCCTGGCAGTGTCCAAGGCCAGGGTGGACACTGGGGCTTGGAGCAGCCTGGGACAGTGGAAGATGTCCCTGCCATGGCAGGGGTAGCACTGGATGATCTTTAAGATCCCTTCCAACCCGACCCAAGTTCAACAAAAGCAGACCTTGAATTACTGGTTTGAAAGCAGGGAAGTTCTTTATTTTGGCCATAAGAACTTGATCCCTCTCGCTGCCTCGTTTTCTGCCTTAATTTGGAAGAGATTCCACTGGGAAGAGTTTGTCACCCCTCAAGAGTGTCCTCACCTCGGTGGCTCAGGCTGTGCCAGCCCTCTGAGCAGCAGAGGGAGATCTGAGATAGATTTCCAGGACAGGACTGGAGTAGGTTTGATAAACTCAAATAATTGCGTGTTGTGCCATCCACGTGGTGTTTTGAGTTTGGATATTGGTTTAGGATGTTGGTCACATTCCAGAACCTGGAAAAACGGGCATCTCAGTGGGGAAAACCTTGTGAAACTCCTGAGAGGGATTCTGTTTCCAGCACTAAAACATCAGCACTTAAGAGCCTTCATGCTTGATTTTGCCGGCAGAAGTTCCAGCAGGTCACTTCACCCGGGCTCCTGAATGTTTTGGTCCTTCTTCAGGGAACTGAAGGAACTTCAATTCAATTTCCACTTGAATTTCTGGCGGAAATGAGCACATGAATTAGGAGGGAAAAAAGAAATACCCTCGGTTTTGCTCAGTCAATCTGTTATCAGTTTGAGACCTGTATCACTTGGGTGTTACACTGGCTCCTCATCAAGGGTTGTCTCTGCTCGATGTGAAAAACAAGGGAGGACATCAGACCAGTAATTGCCTCATCCTGTGATTTGCTTGGTGTCCCTCACTGAAGGATTGATGATGAAATGGGCTGGGTTTGGTGTTTTGTTTTGCATTCATCGCCACTTAAAGCCTGGTCACGGGGTCTGTGAATAACCTGCAACGCCCGGGGTTGATTGTGGGGCTTTTTTAAGGATCAGGAGGGTGATTTGCACCCCAGCAAGTGTAAGAAACCCAAACCTCAGAGCTGCTCATGGCAAAACAGGTGGAGTTTCAAACCTTGGAGGCTTGAGCTCTTGCAGTCCCAGGGGCCAGGCTGGTGCAGGTGATGCCGTGGGGTCTCAACATCTGCAACTGTAGATGGGGTATCCAAGGTTCAGTTCTTAACTCCTGTGTCTGGAGGGATTTGTGCTGGTTTTTTGCACAGAAGTGTCACTTCACATTCAATGTGTGCCCCTCTCTGGGGCTGCAGAGCTCCGTTCAGCACTAGAAATAAACATTTGGTTAAACTGCAGCTTAAATTATTGGTGGAGCTCAATAATTTAGGCTTGCCTATGTCGTGGTGCTGCTGGAGTGATCTGAAGTGCTCCCACGGTTGTCACCCAGCCGTGGGGGCTGCACTGGCAGCTTTCTGGGTTGTGGTGGGGGTTTTTTGGGTCCCCCCTCTCTGATTTCTCCCTCTTGTCCCCTCCAGGTCTACATCATCAAGGTCACCTGGTCCAATGGAGCCACAGAGGTCATTTACCGGCGGTACAGCAAGTTCTTCGACCTGCAGGTGGGGAATCCTCCCGTCCTGGGCTTTGGCTGGGGAGGATGAAGGGCTGAGGTCACCTGAGCTGCTGGGTTCTGCTTTATCTGTGCAGTTATTGGGGGGATGGGGGAGTTGTTTGCTTTGGGGGAGGATTTTGTTAGAGTTCAAATTCCATTCCTGTGGCTTTCCCAGCTGCTGTCACAGCAAACCAGGGCTGCCACTGGAAAAGAACTTGATTCCCTGGAGCAGGGCCTGGGGAAGTGCCTGCTCCCCCCGTCAGCCCAGAGGGCAGCGGGCAGCAGCGGCTTTGGTACCTGGAGGAGCCAACAAGGGAGATGGAGAGGGACTTTTTACAAGAGCGTGAAGTGACAGGACAAGGGGGAATGGCTTCAAGCTGAGAGAGCAGGTTTAGATCAGATATCGGGAAAAAATTCCTCCCTGTGAGGGTGCGCAGGCCCTGGCACAGGGTGCCCAGAGCAGCTGTGGCTGCCCCTGGATCCCTGGCAGTGCCCCAGAAGAGGTTGGATGGAGCTCTGGGCAAGCTGGTGCAGTAGAAGATGTCCCTGGCCATGGCAGGGGGTTGGAACTGAGTGATCTGTAAAGTCCCTTCCAATCCAGGCCATTCCATGGTTCTATGATTTAATTCCCTCCTGGTGCAGGAGGGAGGAGGCTGGAAAGGCAATTGGGGCTGCAGAAAACCCAAACCAGGGCTCTGGGCGAGCAGGCAAAGAGTGTTTTCCACCTCCTCCTCGGTGGAGATGAGCCAAGGGGTCTGGCTGGGCTTTATGAGCCAAGACACAAACGGAGCTGCTGGAACAGGCTCTGTGCAGAGGAGAAAAGAAAATGCACGAAGGGATCTCTGGACTGGCAGCATCTGCCAGAGGGGCCACTGGAATGCCCTTCCTGGGCTGTTGGTGGCACCAGGGGAGGAGCTGGGCACCCTCTGCCCCCAGAACCCTCTCACCTGAGGCTGAGCATCGCCGTGGGCCGCATTCCAGCGGGGAAGGAGAACGCCTCTCCCGAGCCCTCAGCACGCAGACACAAACACGCCGCTGAAATTCCAGGCTGCCCAGCAGAGCGAGCCCCGGGGAGCACAGATGGCTTTCCCAGCTCCGGCTGGCTCCTCCAGAGCCTGGGATCGGGGCAGATGCTGCTCGCCCACATCACTGCTGGTGTCCCCTGCCCAGCAAGGCCACTTGAGCAGAGCTGTGGCCGTGAGGTGACAGCTTTGGCAGCACCCTGGGTGTCCCTGCCTGCCCCGCGCTGCTGTCACCCGGCCCCAGGTGGGGTGGCCCAGGCAGGGGTTAAGCTGTGTGCAGCTGCTTGTGTAACCAAGGAAATACTGAGGTAAATAAACAAGGAACAGCTGTTGGGCAGCGGCCAGGGCTGGAAGGAAATGGAACTCGTGCTTCCTTCTCTGCAGCATCGCGTCTTCTCTGGCGCTCCGAGGTTGGCCAAGCTCGTTCCGTCGTCTGCTGCAAGGGGGGCTCTGCCTTTTGGGCTTTTTTGGTTGGGGGTTTTTGTGCCTCCAGCTGTGCTGGGGAAGGAATGTGGGGCATCGTGGCTGTCCTCCCTCCCTCCCTCCCCTCCATCCTGGCCGGAGCTGTGCACGCTCCTGAGATGGAAAACGTCATCACTGGAGCACCTCTAGAGGCAGGGATACTTTATAAATACCTATATTTTATATATATGTATGTATTTATCTGTCATGGTGGAGGTTTAAAGTTTAAAGCAAACTTTTCCCCCCTTCGCCGTTCCCCTGCAGCTTTTTCTTAAAAAAAAACCAGAAAAAAAATAATAACAACCACTCCTTTTTGGCTCTGTTGAAAGAATGAAAGAAGCTGTGGTTTTTCCCTTCCTTCCCCCTTATCACACATGCTTCCTGGTGTCCTTGTTTTAAACTCGTGGTGCAGGATAGTGGAAATTGGATTGAGAGAGGCGAGGAGTGAAACAGATCCTCTGAGCACAGTGGAAAAAAATGCTCTAGGTAGGCTTGGTAGCACTGACTGTTGCCATTGCTGGAGGCCTTTCTTGTGTGACTCTTGGATGATTCCACGCCAATTTTAGCTCTTTAGGCAGAACTTTTCCATGCTGGAAATGATTCGTGCCTCTGGTTATTTTAAAAAAAAGAAATTCCATACAACCCCCCGCAGAATAAGTGAGGGACTGAAACGGTTCAGCTGCTTCTGAAAACAGCAGGAGGGGAAAATATTTTTTCCTAGGTCCAGTTCTGGTGATCTTTTTGATGTGCTGGAGGAAGAACTGGAAATTCGAGTCGCAGGTGATCTCCGTGTCAAGAATCTGTCTCTCGTGTTAGCCAGGGAAAATCCATCCGGATTTATCCATCCTCACCACCTTGAGCAACCCCAGCACACGCATGTGTGTGTTGGGATATTTGTTCATTTAATATCAGCGTTCCCAGTGGTTCTGGCTGCGCTTTCCACGCTCCTGTCAGAGGCTGAGCAGGGTTTGTTTGTTCCAGAGCAGCCCTGGCTGCATTTGGGTGAAGGTTGGTGCACCCTCCTCGGCCTCAGCGGCTGTTCCTTGGCAGGGACGTGGAAGCTTTTGGATCCGGGTGGGAGAGAGGAGCTTGGTGGGGCTGAGGAGATGCTGCAGCTCAGTGCAGGGGCTGGGGAGTTTCTCCTGATACTCCCAGTGGGAATTCACAGCTGAATCGCTTGTCACCTTCCTTTGTGGCTAAACAATTATTGCAGGAGCGGGGCCAAGGAAAACAGGAGCACGCTCGGTGCTGACTGCAGAGCCGCAGGGCAAAGTGTCCTCCCCTCCCCAAGCAGGCAGGAAGGACGCTCCAAACACAAACTGAACCAGGAGTGAAGCCTGGAGTCTGCTGGAGTCTGACTCCACAGAATCCTTGAGGCTGGAAAAGAGCTCCAAGGTCAGAGTCCAAGCTGTGCCCAACCCCACCTTGTCCCCAGCCCAGAGCACTGAGTGCCACCTCCAGGGATGGGCACTCCAAACCTCCCTGGGCAGCCCTTTCCAATTCCTGAGCACCCTTTCCATGGGGAAATTCCTCTGCCCTGGAGACACCAGAGCAGCTGAGTTCCCCGTGCTGGAGTGAGGAGTGCCAAAAGCCACCTTGCTGGCCACAGTGATGCCGCAGGTTCCAGCCAGGAGCGTTTGAGGCTTTCCCTGGGCACTGTGGACTTGCAGAGCTCTTCCCTTCCCTGTCCTTGGTACCCAAGCCTGGCCCTGTCCTGCAGGATTCCAGGCTCCCAGCTCATGGCTGCGGCAGCCTTCCCAAGCACCACCCTGCCTTTCTCTTCCAAGGGTGGCAGGACCTCCTCTTTTTCCCTAATTACCTCTTTCCATTCCTCGGGCCACGCCAGGGGCCAGTCACTGTCACCCAGGGACTGTCACCTCCCCCAGGGGCTGGTGACCAACCCTCCCTCCTGAACTGGGCTCAGCACGAGGCACTGGCTGCTTCCTCCTGGACCCAGGCCAGCAGTTTAAGCAGAAGAAGTGGTGGCTCCCATCCCTTGGGAAGTGCTCAGGTCGTGCCCTTTCCTGCTCTGGGGTCACCATTCCAGGTGCTGAGTTTGGGATGAGAATTCCTAAGCCGGGGATCAGCTGAGGATCCACCTCCTGCTCTTTGCAGGGGCTCAGTGACCTGGCAGTGCCCAGGAGGGGTTTTGCTGGGCAGATCCTCTGCCTCCCCTCCTTGTTTTCTCCGTGAATGTTTTCTGTCACGTGGCAATTTACACGAGAGCAGCTTTTTAGGAACGAAGGAAGATAAAACTGTAATTCTGAAGTTTGAAACGTGCTGTAACTGCAGGGTTGGTGGTGAATTTGTAACTCCAAATGCTAAACTCGGTCCTGCATAAATCTCTTTTCTGGAGGAATAATTTCCTTCAAACAGGACTGAGGCTCTTTCACAGCACTCACTGTGATTCCAGATGTGAGCTGTTGGGAGCAGATGGATGCTGTTCCTGCGAAATAAAGGGAGTGGGATTGATGCTTGCAGGGGTGCCAGCTGTATCCAGGACACTAGCTGGGGCTGGCAGGGATGCTGGGAATGTCAGCTGGCATGGAAGGCAGCTTCTGTGGTGGGCAGAGAGAGAGGATCAGGGTCTGATCCTGCCTGGGAGATGCCTCCAGCCCTGCCAGAAGTGGAAAAGCCGTGCAGTGACTGCGGGGCTCCCTTGGATTGTGTGGGATGCACCACTCAGGAGGAGCGTGACAAGTTCCTTGGAGGGATGCTCTTGAAACCACTGGCTGCAAGGAGGGGTGCTGCTGGTTAGAGAGCAGATTCTGGCTGGTGTCTTGTGGCTTCTTATGGAAACCCCCAAAAAGAAACATTTTTCCCCCCTTTGTCATTCTGAGCTCATCAGGCACGGCTGGCAGTCACTTCAGGTCTTCATGTGACTGAGGGCCACTTTTGTCTTGCTGCACTCCTAAAACATCCCAAGTCCAACCCCTTTACACCTTTCCTGCTATTGCCAGCCCCCCATTGAGCCCCACTCCGTGTCCTTGGCATCCTCTGCCTTTTGGCTGCAGCCACATTCTCAGAATCCCAGAACTGCTGAGGTTGGAAAAGATCTGAGACCATCGAGTCCAAGCTGTGCCCCATCCCCACCGTGTCCCCAGCCCAGAGCACCGAGTGCCACCTCCAGCCCTTCCTTGGGCACCTCCAGGGATGGGCACTCCAAACCTCCCTGGGCAGCCCCTGCCAAGGCCTGAGCACCCTTTCCATGGGGAAATTCCTGCTGATGTCCACCCTGAGCCTCCCCTGGCCCAGCCTGAGGCCGTTCCCTCTCCTCCTGTCCCTGTTCCCTGGGAGCAGAGCCCGACCCCCCCGGCTGCCCCCTCCTGTCAGGGAGTTATGCAGAGCCACAGGGTCCTCCCTGAGCCTGTTTTGTTTTTTGGGTGAGCTGAACACCCTCAATTCCTTCAGCCATTCCTCACAGGAATTATGACTTCTTGCCCAGGAGTCGTTGCCAGGCTTTTTTCATCCTGTCTTGTTTTCCATCCTGGCACCTTTCAGGGATGCCCCTCTTTGGGACAGGTTACCCTAAGGCTTTTCCCCATGCAGTCAAAACTCTTTCCTGCAGCAGAGGGTGATGTTCTGTGGCTGCTTCTCTGCACAGAGCTTTAATTTTGAGGCCAGGGCTGGAGACATGACAGAGGCTGGGCTCAACGTGCTCGCTGCACAATTCAGGGACAGAAAAACTGAGAATTTGAAGCAACGTTAAAATCGGCTCTCCCTGCCGTTCCTGTCTGTCTGTGCATCCCGGGGTGTTTCCCAGCACTCCTGTTTGTCCGTATGTTTAACAAATCCTGCAGGTTCTCAGCTGGAAACTCCCAGCTTTGACCTACCTGGAGCTGTGTCATCTTGGAGAGAGTCCTGCGGCCCTGGGGCCAACAGCTTTGTGAGGAACACCGAGAAATAACTGGTGTGCTGAAGTGGTGCCTGCTTCCGTGAGGAAACATCCCATCCCCGTGTGGAAGGGAGGCTGCTCCTTCTGGAAGGGGTTCCTCACCTGGCGTGTGCACCCAGGCGCCAGGCAGGGGCAGGGAGAGGGGACAGTCTGTGTCTCAGGGATTCGGAGAGGTTCTAAATCAGCCACCACATTCAATGGGCTCCGAAGACCGGAGCTGGCACACAAAGAGGAATTGTTCTCGTCAGCTTGCTTCAGGCACTTGGAGGCTTGAAAAATTAAAGTGAGCCTCCTGCTTCCATTGCTGGGAGCTCAGTGCTTGCCTTGCCCTGTCTCCTTCTCTTCCTCCTCCACTTTTTCCTCCTCCTCCTCCATTATTTAACCCGGGCTCCTGGCAGGAGTTCTCGAAGGTGAAGTGAGTGTTATCTGAATCCTCCCGATGTGGAGAGCGCAGAACAGCCGTGCCGAGGGACGTGCCCCCAGCAGCACAGGGCTCCTCCAGGTGGGAATGCCAGCCTGGATTGACCCCTCTCCTGGGTCATGCCTGCTCTGGGCGGCCTCTTTGATGGCAAAGCCCTGAGGCAGCTCAGCCAGGCCGTGGCTGCAGGAGCTGGATGTTTTTTTGCGTCCAGGGATGGTAAACAGGGCTCTCTCTCAAGAGCTCTTTCGTAACAGGAATCTTATTTCAACACTTGGGGGATTTCTTTTTCTTTTCTTTTTTTTTTTCCTCCAGGGAGTTCAGCAAAATTCTGAGCAGTTGTGTGTGCAATGGCTTTACCCTGCCCACAAAAATACATCAGCAGGATCTCGCTCTCAGGCAGTTGGATCAGGAAAGGCAGGACAGGGAAAAAGCCACAGCTTCCTCCAGCGAGGTCCCTGCTACAAAGCACCAGCAACTGCTTTGTCCCCTGTACCCAGACTGCCCCCAGAGCCACAAGCTTAAACACCACATGCAGAAGTGCAGGAATAGTGAATTCCCATCCTGGAACTCGGGAGGAGGGGAAACACTTCCCGTTTAACGAGGGCTCCTTCTGTTTGCACGAGGAACAGCCGGTGTTTTTCCAGCAGTGCATCAAAGACCTTCACCACTCTCCTCCTCTCTCCCTCCACAAAGAACATGCAGAGCCCAATGCACTTCAGCCTAGTTAAAAGTTGGCTCCTTAATGTTTTCTCTCTCCAAATGTCTCCCATTTATAGTGTTCCAGCCGCTGGCAGCAGCAGCCGGTGCATTCCCGAGCGCGCCAGCGCCGGGGCAGGTCAGGGACTTGGCATGGGCTGGAGCTGGCACCCCCTTCTGCGCCTGGCAGCTGAAAGCTGTGCCTGCCCCTGGGAATCAGCAGCCTGTGTTCCCTGCAGTGGTGCTGGATGAGCATTCCCAGGCCAGAGCACACCCGGGATGTGCAGCGGTGCTGGGGAGAAATAATTGTCGGTTCTGGGGGCTGAAACGTGTCTCGAGCAGTGCTGGGACAGCACTCCGTGGCTCTTGGCTCATTCCAGGCTGCTGGGAATCAGGGAGTTATGCAGATGGCATTTCTTTTTCTTTTCACAGCACTCCATGGCTCTTGGCTCCTTCCAAGCTGCTCTCCCTCTCCTTTTGCTCCGCGTGCAGCTTTGGTTTGCTGTGAGTCCGTCTCCGCCTCTCCCGTCGGATGCTCCCTTGTTCCCAGCTGCACCCAAGGCAAAGGAGGGCTGGCTCCTGAGCCTGCTCTCTGTTCATTCATCCCTCTTGGCACTCCTGGTCTCCTTCCCTCTGGAAACTTGGCAGAGCAGCTGCAGGAGACAGCGCTCCCAGCCCTGCGGGAAGGACATCCTGGGGGAAGCATCGCAGGGTCTGAGCCGGGAGGGAGCCCGAGTGAAACCTGTGGGGGCAAAAAGATGGGAAGGATAAAAGTTCCGTCCCTTGGGGATGGAGCTGAGGTCTTGTGCTGGCGATCCAGTGTGGATATTTTGGGGGAGTCTTTGGATAATGCAATGCTTAAAGGTTTTCCTGTTTGCTCTCTCCCAGAGTCAGGGGTGAGCTGATGCCTTTCCACTCCCCAACTACTTATTATTGGAAAAGCTCTGGAAATTCAGTGGCCTCCTTCCTGCCAGGGCCCTGGTGGCTCCTGTCCTGCCTTCTGCCATGGGCTCTGTCCCTGGGGAGGTGCCTGCCTGTGCCAGGGGGTTTTGATGAGGTTTTGTGGGTCTGGACTGACGTGAGCCCCAGTGTGTCTCTGTGTGCTTTTAATCAATCTAACACAGCCCACTGCTGGTGGAAAGACCTGCAATTTATATCGTGTGGCAGCAGCCCTGGCTCCCAAATGAACCAGTTTCAAGCTGATTGATGCTGCCTGGGGAGAACCTGAGGATGGGGAGCAGTAAATCAGTGTGAAGGAGTGCGGTGTCTCAGAGTGGGGGGTTTTCAGCCAAGTGCCCAGGACCTGTTTCTATTGTTAAATCCTTCTGGTGCAGCCCAGACTGCTGTGAGCATCACCCACACACGCTGGGCAGCCAAGGAGTGGATCTGTGCAGTTGGATGGAGAGGGGGAGGCAGGAGTGAGAGCCTGGCCTGTGCTGCCCCTGCAGGGGAAGGTGCTGGAGCTGAAGGGACAAGGTGCTTCCCCCGCTCCCGATTCCTCACTCCTCTCCCGTCCCTTTCAGTGGATGACATCAGGCTCTCACAGGCTGCTGGAAATCCCTGCTCCCATGCTGGCTGCTGCAAGTGCTTTTGGTGAGGGATTTCTGGCAGTTTGGGGTCTCCTGGCAAAGGGCTGGGAACCTCTGCAAGGATCTCCTGGGGGGCCTGGGCACAGGGGAACCATTTATGGAGGTTTTCTCCATCCAAGAAGTGATGCTCCTTTTTCCTTGCTTCCCTTGCATGTTTTTCCCATTATCCATCATGCCCTGAGGCTTGCCTGTCTCCTCATCCCCATCACTGCAATGATGCAGCACAGACTTTTCCTGGATGGGAGGAAGGCTGGATCCATCAGCTGGATTAGGAGAGACCTCGTGGGGCAGGGAAGAGCTCAGGATCTGCCCTTCCCCTGTGACTCACGGCTTCCAGACCCTGGGGAGGGACCTTTTAGCCAGAAAATGGAGAGGGGAGAACGTGAGGTGGTGCCAAGTGGGTGGATGCCGCAGGGCTCTGCGGTGCCGTGCAGACTCCAGGGTTTTCCTGGATTCGTGGCACTGCTCATCTTCCCACCCCCAGGGTGCTGCTCTGCGCCCCGTCGTGGTGACCTCCACGTCCTGGTGTTTGCTGGGATTGCAAAGTGAGCGATAACCACATCAAAAACGGTCTCTGGTGGCACGAGGACACCCGGCATCTTCCCTGGCACGATTCCACCTCCCCGAGCCTTTCTGCCCTGCTGGGATCACGTCCCGAGGCCTTTGCAGAAGGGCTGAGTCACGGAATTGTAACTGAGGCTTGTGGCTGTCTTCACCCGGCGGCGTGGAAGTCAGATCTTGGAGACGAGGCTGGGGAGCTGTAATTAAGGGAGGTGAATTTATTGTTTTAATACAGCCCTTGACTGAACGTTTAGGGTTTCACTTGGATGCCAGTTCTCAGTGCTGACACCACATTAAATTAGCCAAACCAGGTATTTTTCAGTACACGAGCTGCTGTTGTGCAGCCTGGGCAGAATTCCTTGTGCTCCCGTTTTCCTCTGCAGGCTGATCCTTCGCCATCAGCCATGGGCTGGCACTGGGCATTTTTGGAGAGGAAGATGGGTTGTTACAGCAGACTTTGAGAAATGCCTCCCTCAGCGAGGAGTTTGGGTGTTAAAAAGGGGGTTGAGACCCCTGAGGGCCTGCAGTGCCTCCTTTGCCACCCGTGCATTGCCCTGGAGCTGCTCTTGGTGACACCCCCGTGAACCCGAGCGATGAAATCCTCCCTCGTGTGGAGGCAAAAACCTCTCCTGACTGGTTTTTCTGCTGATTCAGAACACGGGGTTTGCGTTTGGGGAAGGAAAATAGGTGGCTAGCAAGAACTGTGATGCAAGAAGAGGGTCATGAGGCTGCTGCTCCCGAGCAGCAGTGCCCTCCAAGGGTTGGGGCTGCAGCTTCTGCTCAGCTCAGACGCTGCCTCCTCCTCTGTCTCCTCATGTCTGGGCCTGCCACAGGTTTAAAGCTCGGCATTAATTCCAGGAAAGGAATGCACTCCGCTCTGCTGCTGCTCATCCTGAGGAGGGGAGGGCTTGGGGAAGGGAGCGCTGGAGGAGGAGGAATCAGATCAGGAGCTGTTTGTGGGAGGAGCTGGGCACAGGTCGTGCTGAGGGTTTGGAGTGTCTCTGTGACCCCGAAACGCTTCAGAGGGGTTGGCTCTGGGTGGGAAGCACCGTGTGAGGTGTGAAACGCGATCTGGTGGAGGATGTGGGGACAGCCCCGGCCCCACACGAAACAGGGCAGATTTGTTGGTCTTTCTTCACACTGTGTCCGTTTCCACAGCAGAAACCAAACCTTATGCATTCCCAGTTTTCCTAGCACTTGGGAAGACGCTGTTTTGGGATGTTTTGGGGTGCTGGAGAGGGGGATGTGGGTGAACACAACTCATCCGTGCAGCTTCCCCGTGACATCTCGGGCGATGGCTCTGGTGGTGGTTCTGTGGGTTTTGGCACCAGCTCTTCCCAAGGCTGCTTCCAGGGGCGCATCCTGTGTGACACAGCCCCAGCTGTGCTGCAGGGACGTTCCCATGGCCGGGAGGCGGAAGAGGAAGCGGCTCAGACCCCGCGTGTTGCCGCTCCGTCCCCGAGCACGCCTGCCGCCGGGAGTCGTTCCCACAGCCGGGTTGTGGGCTCAGGGCCGGTGCTTTGGGGTGTTCGTGCTCTGCTCCGTCCTGTGCTCATCCCTGCAGCCTGGGCCCTGCCACCCCGAGGCCAAAGAGAGGCTGCGGTTATCAGAAATTAAGTGGGAAGTGGATTACGAGGGTAGTGTAATGAGAAAGGTGACTTCCAGGACTTGACAGGAATGGAATGGCTTCAAACTCACAGAGGGCAGGGTTAGATGGGATATTGGGAAGGAATTGTTCCCTGTGAGGGTGGGCAGGCCCTGGCACAGGGTGCCCAGAGCAGCTGTGGCTGCCCCTGGATCCCTGGCAGTGTCCAAGGCCAGGTTGGACGGGGCTTGGAGCAGCCTGGGACAGTGGGAGGTGTCCCTGCCCATGGCAGGGGTGGAATGAGATGATTTTAAGGTCCCTCCCACCCCAAACCACTCTGATTCTGTGGAACACTGAGTGCTCAGGCAGGAAGCATCTCCTGCCCTGGGCGGTGGGAGGTTTTTGCCCAGTTGCTTTTGGAGACCACCGTCCTCGGACCAAACCTGGAGATGTGAAGCTGCCACGTCCTCAGAGCCCCCAGGTGCAGGCAGAGCCCCCCCAGCTCCCTGGGTTTCTTCCACGTGGTTTATGGGGTCACACAGGGCTGGTGGTGGCTCAGTCCTGGGGTCCCCATGGGTGTAAGGTGTGTCCTGCCCAGCCCCACTGCTCCCCGTGCCAGGAGCTATTCCCAGGCACCAGAGTGTGCCTGGTGCTTCCTGTAATTCCGTAGGAAATTTCTCCTGCAGTGGCAGCTGCTGACAATTTGTGTGGCCCTTTTTTTCTATTTTTTTTCCCTCAGATAATTCTTTTTTTGTCGATCGCTGAGCGATGCTTCAAGTTTTCCATGAGGCTTTCACAATCCTGCCTCTGTGATGCCATTTCCTGGTGCTGGGGGGAGGTCGGGATTGCCTCTCCCGGTGATGTAAAACGCACTTGAGCTCCTCACTCTGCCCAGCTGTGTCAGCTCCTGCTCTGGTGAGCACCCAGCTCGCCTCGGCCGCGCAACGGGAATTACGTGGTGCCACACCACCGGAGCCCTTCCCCAGCACTGACATCCCACTTGTGGGATCTGAGCTTGCTCCTTGTTAATCTAGGCTGCTGTGGGGTTTTTTTTTTCACCCCCTGTTTGTTCAGACAGCCCCTGAGGACGCAGGGAAGGTGCCTCTTGTAGGATCACAGAGAGACTAAACATCAGTAGCCTGCGAGCTGCTGCCAGATGTCTCTTTCCCAGACTATTGCTTGGCAGAGGTTTCCCAAACCAGCTGATTCCAGTGCTTTGATCTGCAGGAGCACTTTGAGAAGCCCCTGGTTCTCAGCGTGGGACTGTGTCCCTCATCCTGTCCCCACGGGGCCGGGCGCTCCCAGCCTGGCAGGGGTGGCAGGACCTGCGTCCCTGTCCCTCCTCATCTGGGCATCAGTGGGACGCTGGAGAACCCAGTTTGGAGCAGGACTGTGGCTCCTGTGAGGGAGCTGGCTGGTGGCCAGCGGGGCACGTGGGGTCAGGGAGAGCAGTGCCTGGGAAGGTCCCGTCTGAAGCTCAGCTGGCAGGGACGGGGACACGCGGGCTGTGCCTGGCTGCCTGCGGCATGCCCTGCTCCCCAGGGGTGGGCCCGTGGGCAGCTGGGGAGTGTGGGATGAGAGCAGGCTTGGCTCAGGCCCGTCCTGCCTCCGTGGCAGGCTGCTGCTCGCGCTGTCCTGCCTTCCCTCGGCGGGGCTGCCGTCGCTCTCACAAAGAGCCTCTTGTGGCTCCGCCGCCGCGCTCGGCCCGGCTGGGAAGCCTTTGGTTGAACTCCTTTTTTTTTCCCCCTTTTCCCTTCGAGTGGTGTCACAAGCTGGCTGCTCTGCCCTGGATAACAGGCCTAGCTGCTGGAGGCCTGGAGTAGGGCAGCTCTCTCTTGCTGGACCACAAAGGAGCAGTGTGGTTTTAGGCTGAACCTCTGTCAGTCAAGCAGAGCAAATCCCGGAATCCCAGGATGCGTCAGGCTGGAAGGGACCTCAGCGGGTCCCTGGTGCCATTCCCTGCTCCAGCAGGGCCATCCCAGAGCGCAGGGCACAGCAGTGTGTGCACACAGCTCTGGAATATCCCTGGGAGGAGACCCCACAGCCTCTCTGGGCTCTGCTCATGGCTCGGGCACTGCCCAGGGCAGGAGTCCTTCCCTGTGTTCAGGTGGAACTTCCTGGGCATCAGTTCCTGCCTGTTCCTCTTGTCTCATTCAACAAATCCTCTTGAAAAGAGGGGAAAACTCTTGCACTGCGCTGTGGATGTCAGAGGAGAAGCAAAGCATGGCACACCTTGTTACCTGCTGGCACTTGGCTCGAGGCTGTGGTTTTTTGGCAGCGATTCCTCCAAGCTTTTTCCAGCTGGGAAGTGACATGTCCTGCTTGCGGGCTGTGACACCTGGGGCCCTCTCCTGCAGCAGCCAAATCTCTGGGGCCACCCTGTCTGCGTGGTGTAAAACCCTCTGGCACCGCACCAGCAGCTCTTTTTGGGGCAGAGCCCTCTGCTCCCCAGGAATCCTGCTGAGCAGGGGCATTCCCCTCTCCCTGGGATCCCCTGCAGCCCTCAGCACTGTTAATTGGTCCAATTAGGATATTATCTTACGGGTTTCCTGTTGATGAAGCAGCTCTGGTGAGCTGTTGGTACAAAGCTCCTTTTCAAAGGCTGCCCATCCCAGGGGGTGTTATCTTGGTTTGTTTTTCCTGGGTTTTCCTGTTAATGGGCAGCTCGGGATGGCGACAGGGGGTTCCCACAGCCTGCCTCGCTCCAGACTCACTGCCCAGACATTCCTGGGCTCCTAAGGAAAACAGGCAGCTGATAAGATAAGTTGGTGGTGGAGATAAATGTGGATAAACGTGGGCTGTGCTGGTGTGGGGAGCCTGGGCTGGATACCCCACTCTGTGCCCCAGTCCTGGCTCCAGCGCCTGGGACGCTGTGATCCCTCTCCCTGCTGCAAAGGGGGCAGTGAAAAGTGGGATACAACAGCTTCCCACATCATAAAAGACCCCAAAATTCTTCACACTGCATCCACTCCAACCTTTTTCTTTTCCCCTCTCTGTCACAAATACTTTAAAATAGTCTTGGAAGGGGAGGAACAATAGATTAATTGTTGCTGGGGGATTTTTTCCCTTCATTTTTCTTCCTGAGCTGGCTGAGTGCGTTGCCGAGAGCGAGACTTGGCCTCTCGGTGCTCTCCCATGTTTTGTGTCTGTCTGCATCTCCCTGTCTGCCCATCTCCCCGGGATCTTGGATGGCCCCTTCTGGGAACGCTGCGTGAGCGGCCTTGTTTGGAGCTGGGATGGAAACCTTGGCTGCAGGGAGGGTTTGTGGGGGTCTCCCCGTGCCCCCCTCCTTCCTCCCGCAGCTCTTCTTGCTGCCACGGCCGGGGAGAAGGGTGCTCTGCCAAGAAAATCTGGCACTGGTGATGCCATGATGATTTTTCCCTTTTTCTTTTATACCCCTTTTATATACCCTTATCTTTCCCTCTTAACTGTGTTCAGCTCTCTTAATTTTAAGACCAGGAAAAGGCATCGCTGGAATCTGCAGACCATCCTCTGGTGCCCGTCCTCGTGTCCTTCCACGAGGGCTCCTGGGGTTGCTGCACCTTTTTTCCAGCCCTTTTCCCGAGCTGGGGCTGCTTTCCCTGGCAGGAGCAGTGTGACAGCCCGTGCTGTACCCCAACCCTGCAGAGCCAGCACCAGCAGGGAGCACGCAGGGAACCTGAAGCCCTGCCAGCCGGCTTCTCCTTGTCTCTGCTGGCATCCCCTGGGCCTGCAGCTGATCTTTTCCACTCTCTGTTTTGTGCTTTTTCTGTGTGTGCAGTGCTCTGGAGGAACCCTCAGCCCCAGGCTGGGTTTCTGTGGCTCTGGATCCGCTATCCCAAACTGCCTCCCGTGGTTGAAGCCAGCGCTGGGCTTGTTTTCCTTGGAGTGAGGTTTTCAGCCGCGCTTCTCCCAGGCTCATGCCCAGGAAAGCTGAGAGCTGGTGTTGGCTGCTGCCTCCTCCAGAGCTGTGATGTGGCAGCCAGGCTGGGGGGGATCCATGGGATCAACCCTTCCCCACCTTCTCCTCGTCCTGTGAATGCCAGAGGGTGCTCCAGGCACTCTGCAACCCCTTTTCCTCCTCCCAGTAAGAAAAAAGAGCATTTTGTGACTGCCAGGCTGAACGGTGCCAGCCCAGGCAGGTCTGGTCTGACTGGGGTGGGCTGGAGCGAAGAGTCCCCACGCTGAGCAGCTGCAGAAGGAAATGGAGACGCTCTGGGCTGGAGTTCTGGGTGGATTTGGTGGGATCACACGGCTGGGAAGGGATCTGGCCAGAGGCACAGCCCAGGCACGTGCTGCTGGGAGAGGCACAGCCTGCACCGTGCGTGCCTTGGAGGCTCACGGTGCTCCGGGAGCGAGGGATCCTCAGCTGGGGCTCCAGCAGAGGCAGGGAAATCTTCCAGTGCCTCCAGGATTGCTTCCAGTGCCTCCAGGATTGCTTCCAGTGCCTCCAGGACCACGCTGTTTAACCACAATCAGATGTGCAGCGTTCATGCCTTGTTTTCCTCACCCTTCTCCGGTCCCGAGCTGTCCCAAGCTTTCCCGAGCTCTTCCCTGCAGGAGGAGCGGGGCCAGGGGCACCTCTCCACCCCAGCACAACAGGAGGGCTTCACAGAGTAACAGGGATGTGGTGGCAGCCTGGATTTTCATGGATTGCGGGAAGAACAAGAGGTCTTGGCATGCCTGGGGGAGCCAAGTCCTCCCTTGGGCTGCTCTAATGTCACCACAGGCCCTGCTTGGTGCCAGGTCTGGGGACATTTTCCTCCTTCCCAGCTGTTCTGAGAAGCAGCTGTGAGCACAGCCCAGTTGTGCTCAGTGCCATCCTGCTTCTGAGTTCTCTCGTTTGCTCTCCGAGAGCTCCGTTTGGTTTTCCTGTTGTCTTCAGGAGCCTCGGGGGAGTTTTTAATTTCTTCTCGAAATGCAGGGAAAAATATTTCCTTCCTCCTGTCCCCTCTGCTCCAAACCTCAACGATTTTATCCCAGTCTTTGAGATCCAAGGAAAAAAAGTGTGACTACTGCACGTGCAGGGCTGATGAGACTTTCTGGGTGCTCAGGACACTTCCTGGGCTGGCTGTCTCCAGTGCTTCCATAAACGCTGAATTATTTAGGCAGAGAGCTCCAACAGGAGACAGTCAGACCCATCTCAAACACCCTGGGGACCTGGGAGCTGCAGAAATCCTGGGAGACACTTCAGATCCATGCCCTAGGGAAATGAGGAAGAGTTTGCATCTCCTTCCAAAGGAAGGAGTGGTTGGATATCTCTGGGTGTGTTCTGTCTCCTCTCCTGCTTCCTCCCCTCCTGGGCAGAGCCGCCTCGTGTCCTGCAGGTTAATCCCTGCCTTCCATCACCTCTCTTGCATTTCCTTTTCCAGATGCAGATGCTGGACAAGTTCCCGATGGAAGGAGGCCAGAAGGACCCCAAGCAAAGGATCATCCCCTTCCTGCCAGGTAGGAGAGCGGGCTCCAGCAAAATCCCTGCTGGTTTTGGCACGGCAGGAGCGTTTTCCCAGCCTGTGTGTGAGCACACACACACATTTCAGCTCTTATCTGCTGAACCATCTGAGTCCTTGGCCTGGAGTGTGTCCTTTAAAGCCTCTGTATTTGTTAGCAGAGTGCCCAGCGAGTGTTAAACCCCTCAGGATTTCTCTGGCCCTCCAGAATTCTTTGGTGGAAGATCAAGAACGCCACAGGCACAGCACAGGGCTGGGGATGGTGTGAGGCTGCCCAAAACTGCTCCCATGCTGCTTTCCCTGTCCCGGGGGCCATCCAGAGAGGAGGAAAGAACAATGGAATTCCAGCTGATTGACAGCCTCGGCTTCCTCCCCGTGCTGTCTGGGGCTGGCTGCTCCAAGACAGGATTTCTGTGGCGTGACATGTCCAGCACGAGGGGTTTTATGCCCAAAGAACATCCGTGGCACTTTGTGGTGTGGGGGATTGCTGGTGGCTGCTGCCGTGGGAGGAAAAAGGAGCCCGAATACGCCTTGGGAAAACGAGCAGCCTGAGGGGAGTCTCTTTGACCACAGAATTGTCTTTACCCCCAGCCCCGAGTAGCTAATGAGGACATTTAGGAATGTCACGGTGCCATAATCACTTCCAGTGGCTGTCAGGTCTGTTTAGTGCAGCCCTTTGTGCTGTGCTCTGCCTCCTGGCTCTTCTAGAAACATAAAGGCCTTTGTGGGCTTTGCTTTTTCTCCAAGTGGCGTGGTGGGGGGGAAAAAAAAAAAAATTTCCACCCCTTTCTGAGCAAGAGAATCTGGTCTGGGTTTCTGATTCTGGCTGGTCCTGGCATTGTAACATCAGCAAAAGCAAAGCTCACCTGATGGTACGGCAGGAAAGCCCTTGCTGTACGAGTGCTCCTGCCAGCAGGGAAAGCCAAACTGGCAAAGGGCATCACTTGGAAAAATTGGATTTATGCTTTGGCTGTGCTGCACTCGCAGAGAATTCCCACCAAAACGCTGCTATTTTTGGAAGGGAAGCCTGGTCGGAGCTCTGCTGCTCACACTCACCAGCGTTTGTTGCTCCTTGGTGTTGAAATAGTTTCCCTTCGCTCAGAAATGTGTCACTGGGATTTCCACTGCGGGGAAAAAGGGGGTGGAAACTGCTGGAAAATAAAGCCTGGGACAGCTTCAGGAGCCCTCTTGCTTCGGGGAAATTGTGTTACTGGAAGTGGGAATCGTGGTGCCTTTGCTGCTCCTCTGGGATCAGTCAGGAGCTGGTGGCTTTCCCTGGAGCAGTTCTGTGAGCCAGAACCCCCCAGTGAGAGGCTGGGCAAGCTCTGCTTCTGAAAGAGGATTTCACCTGGGGGAAAGGGAAGGCCCTTTTAATATTTGCTGGCTGTACTGGAGCCTGGTTCCTTTCTGGAGCAGTTCTTTGCCTTCCCAGCTTGGGATGACGAGTCTTTTACAGCTGAACCCCAAATTTATCTCTCAGCCCAGGGCTGTTGTCCAGGTGAGCTCAGTCAAGCAGCCTGGGACTTTTTTTTCTGCAAAAACCTGGTTCTATGTCCCTAGGCTTGCTGGGGTTTTGATTGTGTTTAGCTTCTGGGAATACTGGAGCTTGTTCCCGATCCCATTTTGAGCATCTGAATTTCATTACCAGGGGAGATTTGGCTGCGGTGGTTTCCTGCAAGGCCTCTGCTTTCTGGGAAGCCCCTTGCAGAGCAGCATCGGGCTCTGTGGCCACTGCACTTCTCAAAAATGCCTCCTGCAACTCTGGCTTCCTGAGCAAAGCCCAAAGTGTCCCAAGCTCGGGGTCACCACCACAACCTCAGAAGGTGCCACTGGGTTTGTCTGTCAGGCTGCTTTCCTGGAATGGGAAGAGAGTTCCAGGATTACCCCACGTTACAACACCCAGCCCACAGGAGCTCTGTTTTGTGAGTGCTGGCGTTGAGGATTTGACTTTTTATGGGAAATTTCTGGAGACTTTGGCCTCCTGAGGCAGGTCTTTGATGGTATCAGAAGGGGCTTTTGTGAGTGCAAGTCCTTCAGCCCACTCAGCCCTTGTGCAGTGGAGTCACAGAGCTGGCCCCTCCAAAGCAGAGCAGTCACACTTGAGCTCTGGGGCCAGGGGCTGTCCCTTTCTGGGTGTTGGCACCACGTTCACCCCGTGGCACGGCGTGGCAGGGGCTGGATTTTCCCGGCAGTGCTCCTGCTCCGTGCCTGAAAAGCTCTGCAGCCACAGAGCGGGGTCTGAAGTGCTCTCTGAGCTCTTTGAGCTGGCCTTGAGCCCCTGGCAGCGCTTTCTGTGATGCTGGGGTGGCTCCTGGAGCAGCTGTGGCAGCACCCAGCCCGTGCCTGGCACCAGCCGTGCCCCTGGCACGGCTCGGGAGCAGCTGGAGAGGGAGCAGAGCTCTGCCAGTGCCCAGCTGGGACATCCACGCCGCGGTCCCACCCTCGCCAGCCGGGAGATGACGGCGTGGAGACCCCAGGAAAGAAGGAGCTGAGAAAACAAATGAGCTCAGCTGGGCCTGCCGGGGCAGGGCCGTGCCAGGTCCTTCAGGAAACAGCTTTCCCAGGGAGAGCGGAGCCTTCCAAGCTCCGTGCAGCCCCAGCGGCCTGGAGCAGATCCTGGCCGGTTTTCCTGCCTCGCTGGAAACGTGAGCCTCGGCAAGGAGGGGTTGCCTGAGGCTGAGCTCACTTTGGCTGTAAAATTGCTTTTTAGGAAGATTTAGCTGCAGACAGAGAGTGAAATCCCGAGGAGGGAGCGGGAGGAAAGGGGGTTTGGGGAGGGCATTTTTAAAAGCAGAATTTAGGCCTCCTTCCTGCTCCCTTCCCAGCCCACCAGCCTGCTGGGTGTGGGCATCAGTGCCACCCACAAACTTGGGGTTTTTCTCCCAGGACGGCCGTGGGGGATGCTCATAGCTGCCCACAAAGGCCCTGTGAAGGAGGTGGAGGAAAACTCATCCGTTTTCCAGCTGTGGTACCTGACTTTCCCCAGTCCTGTTGCATCTTCCTCTGAGCTGGAGAAGGGGCAAGGATCCTAACTGTTCTGCTGTGATGAGATGGGATCTCTGCCGTAGCAGGTTGGGAGTGCAGCCCCAGGCTGTCCTGAACCCCTGCCCAGGGCAGATGCCAAGTGCAGGACTCCTGGAAACCCCATCTCCCATGCCTGATCCCCCATCCCAGGAATAGCTGGCTGCTCCAGGGGCTGGGATTAATTATGTGTACGTTCGGGGCTGCCTTTTTTTTTTGTTGTTTGGAGCGAGTTTGGAACCCGTGCCAGGGAAAATCTGGATGTGATTTGAAAGGTGCAGAGCAGTGAATTCTTTCCGAGGCCGTGGGACGGGGGCAGAGCGGGGGGTGTCCTTCGGGGTACAGCAGGAGGCACAGCTGCTTTTCCACTCCTGGAATACCTGGCTTGGTTCACAGCTGGGAGGGCCAGGGGGATGTGTTTGGGGTTCTCAGCTTGCTGCAGATCCAGCTTTTGGCTCCAGAGGAGCCTCCACAATTCTGCTGCTTGAGGTCCCTCTGCCTGTTCTTTTTTCCCAGCTCCTTGCTCCCAGTACAGCTCCAGCTCTGCCTGGAGGATTCCCACAGGAGGGAACAATTTGCAGAGCCCTGTTTCCCTGTTTTTGTTTGTTTGGAGAGATTAACCCCTCCTGTGGCCTGCCTGCTCCGTCTCACACTGCTGGAAGCCCAAATTCCTCATCAGCCTTTTCCCCAAGATCCCCTGAAACCTTTCATTCCCAATGAAGGCCTGAGGCAGTGGGGGCCACGCTGCATTTTTTGGCAGCCCCCCC
>VXBT01010007.1:596429-627802 GCA_013400235.1 Oriolus oriolus | reverse complement strand
TGCTCCATCAATTTTTTGCTCTGGGTCAATCAGATAAAGCACATCAGCCTTGATTACCCACAGAGGAGTTTGGTTCTTCCACTCCTTTGAGAACAGATCCTGTCTGGCACCGGAGAAATGTTCATGGCCAGACAGAATACCTTCAGCAGAGCTTCTCTTCTCCTTTGTAGGGATTAACAGGTTTTTGAGGTCCAGAAAAAGCAGGCAGCACGTCCTGGAGTGTGGGTGCTTGCACAGCCAGGGCAGCCATTGGGTGTTAGTGCCTTATCTCAGTCGCCTTGTTCCAAAATCAACTTGTTTGACGCATTCCCGGGTGATAAATGCTCAGTCCTCTCATAGCTCTGTCTGTTTGTGTGAAGGACAGTGTGTTTCACCACTCTTCCTGGCGCAGGGAATTCCTGGTGCCAGCAGGGAGGGCGCCTCGCTGCTCCCATTGCTCATGCATAACGTTATCTATGTAAATAAGGAAATCTAATTATTTCTGAGCCCTGGAGTTGTGACGAGAGAGAGGAGCTGGCCAAGTGGAGCCTGCAGCAGCTGATGGAAGGCCCAGTTCTCAGCAGAGCTGCCTCCCTTCACGTGTCTTGTCCTTGGTGTTCCTCATCCTGAGGCAGGGGCGGTGCTGGGAGGGGAAAGATGAGTTTAGAATCATAGAACGGGTTGGAAGGGACCTTAAAGGTCACCTCATTCCACCCCTACCATGGGCAGGGACACCTCCCACTATCCCAGGTGCCTCCAAGCCCCGTCCAGCCTGGCCTTGGACACTTCCAGAAGCAGGCTGAGGATCCTTACAAGTTCTGGAAGCAGCCAAAAAAGCATCAGGGAGAGAGTGCTGGGAATGAGGTGCTGGGAACCTGGAGCTGCAGCATTATTCATGTGCTCTCTGCACCCCTCAGTCTCCTGTGTTTCCCTTGAGTTACACAGTTCTGGCCACGGGAAAAGCCCCACTGGGCAGCTCTGCTATTCCCAGGTTTAGCTGTGGTCCGAGGAAAACATTCCTGGGAAAATGCTGCATCTCCCTGACCCTGCAAGCTGCCCATCCTTCCCTTGCAGGAGGAAAGCTGGTCTCCTGCTCTCTCTTGCCTGTCAAGTCAAGGGTTTACATTGCTGGATTTGGCAGCACTGAAGGGGCTGCAATTATGTTAATTAGGCATTTTGATTAAAATCGGCTTTTTGCTGGAAAATTAAACTTCCTTGTTGAAAAATATTGGATCTAGAGCGAATGGAGAGAGGAGCTGAATTTCCTGCTGGTTCATATGCTCCATGCCTGGGCTAATTTAAGATCACTTGTGATGAATTTATTCCCCCGAACTGTATTCTTTTTACTATTACTCACTAGCATATGTTTGTTAAACACTTCAATATTCCCACACCCAGAGCTTATTATTTCAGCCATTTATAACCTACCCACCCATCAGTGATTTCGTTTTGGCAGACCTAGAACCAAACCAGCCATTCCTTACCACTGCCAGCAGAACTGGTGTGATCCATTCATCTTTTTAGAAATCACCATTCAAGCAGAATCCTCGGCAGCAAACACGCTGGGATTGCTGATGGGAAGGGAAAACTTGATCATTCTCTTGTCAGATGGAAAATAATTGCTCAGGGCAAGGAATGGAGCTCCAGCCTGGGTGCTGTTCCCTGTCTTTCCAGACAAATTCCCTGTTCCCAGGCTATTCACCCTCAAAATCGAAAAAGATTGAATCGAGGGAGATTTGTTTTTTTTTTTCCACTGTATCACAAAGGCTGCCAGATTTGGCTCTTCTTGCCAGGCTCGGAGAAGGATTGCACTGCAGGGCAGAGCATTTCCCACCAGCCACGTCCCAGCCCTGCTGCCAGTGGCACAGAAATGAGGAGCAGTCCTGGGATGAGCCGGCCTGACCCCATCCCTCTCACTGCAGGGCAGGGATGGAGCTGGCACTGAGTGGACTCTCTGTGTGCTCCTGTTTCAGAGCATTAGCTGAGCCTGGGAGGAGATTTGGCTCCTCCTGAAGGTTCTTGCTCTCGTGCTCTTTGCAGGCTGAAGTTGGCTTGGCTTTAGTTCATCTCTGCTTCAAAAATGCATTGGCAGCTTGCACTGGTCACCCGTGATCCAGCTCCTGGCCAAGTCAGGGAGAAGCACAGGGGGTGACCCAGCCCTGGATTTAAAATTGGGATAAATGTCCCAGCCCTGGATTTAAAATTGGGATAAATGACCCAGCCCTGGATTTAAAATTGTGGTGATCATATGGCCACTTTGCCATGTCCTGCTCTTGGGTAGTTTGGTAGCATCCATTCTCTGGCTTCAGCAATTCCAGGGCTCCTGAGAAGACCCATAGTAGGGACTAGAGCCATGGTGTGACTCTCCAAGACCTTTTTCCCGGTTCTCATGTTGCTTGCAAGGACGGTGTGAGGGGAGTTTGGCTTCTGAGCTGCCCCATGGTGACCCGCTGATTAATGAAGGGGCTGTTCCATGGACATTGCTCTCCTTGGCTTCACGGGCAGGACTGGAAACCCAAACAGGCACAAAAAAGACTTTCCTGTGGTACTGGAGATGTCTTGAGGGAACTTCATCGCCACCCACCCCCCCAACCCACAGTTTTCCAGGTGATTGTGTTGCAGAGCAGTGCCAGTTCCTGGAGCTTTGGGAAGTGGTCTGAAATCCTGCCACGAACCAACGCTTTTGATCACGGATCTGTTTCACTGTCTGCTAATGGCTTTTGTCTCGTTAAATGCCAGAGAAGCTGTTCCCTGAGCGAGCAGCTTGAAGCATTTAGGACTCATTAGGCTTCAAAGGAAAGAGGCCGGTGCCACAAGCCAGAGGGGAGGGAAACGGAGTGGCAAGAGGAGCCCATTAATGGAGAACAAAAATAAACCTCAGACAGGAAGGAAAATTCTATAGGTCTGACTCAGAGCTGCAGTCCCGACACTGTGGCTTCCAGGACCAGGAGCTGCACAGGGAAAAACCCTCTGGCTTGGCTGCTGCCCACACTAGACCTGGATGCCCTGGACAGTGGGACGAGGGACGTCCTGCTCTGGCGTGCCCAGCATTTGCCAGGGATTTTGTCCACCCCAGCAAGTTCTGAGGTGTCAGGCACGTGCTTTGCTGGGGGCTGTTTCCTCTCGTGTCCACACTGGTGAAAGACCACAGCGATGCAGTTTGCTGGGAACTGTTTCCTCTTCTCTCTCTTGGAATGTCCTTGCCCCTTCAACTGTGCCTCGTTCTGACGAGGTATTTAATCTGTGTGAGGAAATGGGCATTTTCAGGGGGCTTTTGGCAAGAAGAGGGTGTGCAGGGAACCAGAGTGATTCCAAAGAGTGTGTGTGGGGGTTGTGCTGACCTGCCCTTGTCTCCCCACCTCTCGCGTTTCAGGGAAGATCCTCTTCCGCCGGAGCCACATCCGCGACGTCGCCGTCAAGCGCCTGATCCCTATTGATGAGTACTGCAAGGTAAGGGGGGCTCCCAGCACCCACCAAGGACAATCCCAGCTCGACCCAGCTCAGTCCTGATGGACTGATGGCTTCTCACGGTGTGCCCGTGCTGGGAGCACAGGGAGCGTGGGATATTCCCTGCTATCAATCCCTTTTTTTGGTCAGTTTCACAAATTCGCTTTCCTCTCCTCGTGGTTCACGCTGAGGGCTCGCAGGCCTGCCTGGAGGTGCCCAGCCCCGCTCCAGTTTGCACCCTGCTGCTGGGCTTTGCCTTCCTCCCGTCCTTTCTTCAGCTGCAAAGCAGAACCAGCTCTGGAAGGGCTGGGAAGGACCTGGCTGTGTCCATCACCACAGGTTTGGAGTGAAATGTTTGCAAGCAGGACCTGGTTCGAAGGACTCAGCTCCTCAGGGAGCCTTTCCTTCCCCTTCTGTTAGGAAAAGACCTGTTTTATATAGCAGACAGCACTTGAGGCTGTAGGATGGTGCGGTGGTTCCAAACTGGGATGCAGGCTCCAGTTACTGGTTACAAAAACCAGTTATTTGCACAGGGTAAGATGACTTGTACCTCAGAAAATTATTGGAACAGAGAGAAGGCTGAGACAATTTGCTCCATGCTCTCGAAGGGTATAAAACTGGGCTTAAGTGTAAGGGAAATTATGATTTTAGGGCAGATTTTTTTTTTTTTTTGGCAGGGGAAACGAAATACTGAAGTCCACAACAAATTATTTTCACACAAATCAAATCGAGTGTGTCACATCTCATCATGTCAAAGACTTGATGATCCCAAAGGTCTTTTTCCAACCTAGATCATTCTGTGATTCTGTGGTACTTGCAACAGCCATGGGATGGCCTCAAGGTGGGACTGGTACCTCCAAAATCCAGTCTGAATGTTGCTGGAAATACATGCAAAGACTGTAAAACCCATGGGAGGAGATGGGGAAATGGTAAAATATCCATCCTTAGGCGAGGGAGGTGTGGGAGAGGCTGTGGGGTTTGGGCCTCAGCCAGGCCCGTGGCAGGGATGCCGTGGCTGGAATAACAACTCCAAGGATGGAGCTGAATCAGGAAATGCACCTTGCCAGCTCTGCAGAGGGGCTGCAGATGAGGAACACTGCGGGCCAGGACAGCAGATGAGGGCAGAGTGATGGAGACGTGGTGCAAGGTGTGCTCTGAGCTGTCGTGGGTGAAGCTGATGGTGCTTGGCCCCTTGTCTCCCGAGCCACTGAACCGTGTCAGCTCCACAGACAGTAAATTCAATTCTGGGCAAGAAAACGTCCCTCAGTGACAAAAAGCTGCAGCTGCTTCTTTCAGAACGATGCCATTAGTGGCATAAAATATAATGAACCCATCTGACTTAACAACTGGAACGTAATGGCTGATGTTATATGACCCACTTAGGGAGCTGTGCTCTGCTCCTCCCGTTAATGCATCACCGAGGAATTCCGAGCTCTCCCTGCCTGGCCTTGAGCTGCTGCTGCTTACCCGGAAAGCAGCTGAGCTGAGGTGGGTGTGGGACTGACCAGAGGCTGCAGAGATGTAAAATGAGCAAGGAATTAGCAGGAGAAAGCTGTGTGAGGAAGTTTCTGCTTTATTAGGGCAGATTGTGAGGGAAATCGGGCGCGTTCGTTCTCTGGGAGAGCCCTGCAAAGAGGATGGGTGAGCTTTGGGGTGGAAGCAGGGAAGAGGAGCAAGGGAGGGAGCCACTGCTTTCACGAGGCAGTGTTCCTGCTGAAGGGCTCTGTTCCAGCTCCTGTTGTACTGAAAAACGTGGCAATTTAGGATAAGGTGCAGGAAAAGCAGCGAAGGAATGAGAGCAACTGGTTAGAGCAGTGAGCTTCTCCATGAGACCTCAGACAGCCACAGGAATGGCAAGGATAGGGAGAGGAGGCCTGAAATGTCTTCCCATTTCTCCAGTTTATTCTCCTTGTGTTCCACACCTGTTGGTCTTTCTCGTGGTGTGGGATCTGCCTGCCTCCTGTCCAAGGGATTCTGAGGAAGTGTTAGAGGGGGGTTGATGAAGGAGTGGTGATGCTCTACCCCAAAGAGACAGGGTGAAACTACTAGAAACACTGCTGCTAGAGAAGAATCCGTTCTCACTGCCTGCAAAATGGATTTTAATCCAGCAAGGATTCCCTGTCTTTGGTGAAAGGCCTTTCCCCTCAGGCCTGCAGGCAGCAGGATGGGAAAGGTGGCTTTGCTGTGGCTCCAACACTGTGGGCCGAGGCTGTGTCCTGCTGGCCCTGCCCAGGTCCCTGCTTTGGGTGGCAGGGCCAGAGGTGGCACAGACATGATGCTGTTTGAGCCACTTTTTTTGATTGAGTGACCACAGCTGCTGTAGACCATGGCCAGCAGGGCTGCAGGGTGGCCAGCTTGGCTCAGCTCTAGGTGGGCTTCCTTCAAAACGTCCTGGGAAATGAGCTGTGGGCATTGTCTCTCCTCCTTCCAGCACAGGGTGTTCTCTGGGACCATCCCCTGCTCTCAGAGGGCACAGAGCCTTCTCCAGGTCACAAAATCCAAGTCATTTTGGCACGGGGAGAAACCTCTCAGATCATGGGATGCTGGAACTGGGGAATGGTACCACGTGGGAATGGCATCCATGCAAAACCTGATATTTGAACAGCCCTTCCCTGGACCCAAAAGCCACGGAGGGAGTGGTTTTCTCTCTGCTGCGTCTCACATGATCCTGTTCACATCTGGCCCGTGGTTAGTGGTCTGAGTCTGCTGTGCTGGCACTGAGGGCCTGCCTGCTCTGTGGCTGGAAGGGCTTTGGGGGCCAGCACTTGGGGCAATAAGGAGCCACATCTGATCCCTGTGGTAACCCCGAGGCTCTGCCGCTGTGGCTTTGTCTGCAGTAGAGAAATGAGGGGAGGTTTGCTTTGCCCACACTGCTGTCACCAGCCTGCTGGGACAGCAAACGGAGGGGAGGGGGAATTACACAGAAAACTGGTTAAAAATCTGCTCCACGTCAGGCTGCAGCTCTGCTCCCTGATTTGAAATGCTCCCCTTTTCCACTGCCCCTCCAACCAGGCACTCTCACCCTGCAGGTCCCACTGCTGAAGGTTTTTTGCAGCAGATTTCCTCAAAGGGAAAGAAGCAGAGGGAATTTTACCTCTGTAGCCATTGCACGGCAGCAGAGCAGCCTCCCAGCCCTGCTGTCCGTGCTTCTGCCTCCCTTGCTTCTCTCTCTGCCTCATCCCAAGCTGCCATTGCCCAGCAGAGCATTTTTGGGGTGTGCTGGGATGGCACTGAGAGTCTGCCACATGTAAACTGCCCCGGCCTTACCCACGGATGGCTGCTCCATGCTGGGAAAACTGGGCTGGGAGGCTGGAGACTGGGATGGACTCACCCTCTGACACAACATCTGCCCAAAAGGCTGGAGCTGCTAGGCAGGGCCTGGGCAGGCTCTGCTTATTCTCCTTTAGTCTTGACCTGCAGCAGGCTGGGGTGGTGGGTGGGAGTGTTTGCCGTGGTTCTCCCCAGCCTGTGCCAGGAACCCCATGGGTGCCACTCACGTCCCAGGTCCCTGCGCTCCCAGGAGTCCTGGCTGGGCTCCCTGCACAGTTCTGGTGCTTCCCATCACCGCTGTCTCTGTTTCCTCCTCAGGCTCTGATCCAGCTGCCTCCCTACATCTCCCAGTGCGAGGAGGTGCTCCAGTTCTTCGAGACACGGCCTGATGATTTGACCCCCCCCAAGGAGTGAGTTGGGTGGGGGGCTGCTACTGCTGGGAAGGTGGTGAGACACGAACTGGGATGGTGGTGAGACACGAACTGGGATGGTGGTGAGACACGAACTGGGATGGTGGTGAGACACGAACTGGGATGGTGGTGAGACACGAACTGGGATGGTGGGGAGGCACAAACTGGGATGGTGGTGAGACACGAACTGGGATGGTGGTGAGGCACGAACTGGGATGGTGGTGAGACACGAACTGGGATGGTGGTGAGACACGAACTGGGATGGTGGTGAGACACGAACTGGGATGGTGGTGAGACACGAACTGGGATGGTGGTGAGACACAAACTGGGATGGTGAGGCACAAACTGCCTTGGACTTGCTGATATCCACGACTGGTGTTCATGTAAAATGAGCAAGGAATTAGCAGGAGAAAGCTGTGTAAGGAAGTTTTTGCTTTATTGCCGTCTCCTCTGAGGGCAGTTGGGCGCCTTCATTCTCTGGGAGAGCCCTGCAAAGAGGATGGGTGAGATCTGGGGTGGAAGCAGGAAAAAGGAGCAAGGGAGGGAAGCACTGCTTTCACAAGGCAGTTAAGAGCAATTCCCTCACAGGTCACAGGTCTGGGATTTGGAGACTTTCATGGAGAGGCTGTGCAGCTCAGTGTGGACACCCCTCTCTCCAGCAGGGAAGGGGAAACACTTCTCTGGGACCCCATGAAGTGCTGGTCTCCTCCTGAGCCTCTTTCTACTTGCACACACCATTCTCAGGAACACGATCAGCCCAAAAAGCCTCACTTCACACGTTTGCAGCAACCTCTGCCTCGCTGGAAAGGCGCTTTCCCTCAGCCACATCCGCGAGCCCCATCCATAACAACGCTCCAGAGCCTCTCCATGCAAACCCAGGAAGGTTTGCAGGGAATCTTGCGTGCCTTACGCAACTCCGTGTGGTTCTAAGTCTTGTGACTATGAGCTGCTCTGGCCAGGAGCCACCCATCCCTTACTAATCACGAGCAGCATAAATCTGAGCAGCCGCCTCCGTGTCCTGCTCTGCTGCTCTCCCTTTTCCTGCTGCGTGTGACATGGCTCCAGCAGAGCCTGAGCTGTGCAGGAGGCCTGATTGATTGTGAGGGGAAGGGCAGTAAATTGATTTGACACCATTCTCTATTGGAAGGGTGTGGAGGTAGATAAAGGGATTTTGTTTTTCTCCTCTGAGCACCGGCTGAGCCTGTCAGGTCTCCAGCTCAGCGTCGTGCTTGTGTGGACTGCATCTTCTCCCTGGGTTTTTGATTATTTTCATTCCCTCTCTTAATTCCCCCTTCCCCCATCCCTGCTTTCCTCCTTTGGCTCCTGCTTCTATTGGCTTGGCCTGTCATCATTTCTCCTGCAGCTCGTGGTCACTGATGAGATTGGTCTGAGGGCCCCAGAGCCCATTAACTAATTGCTTGCTGTCGCTGATGCTCTCATCTGTCCTGCCCAGCTATTGCTCACCACTTAACCTGCTGCCCCGGGGTCATCCCCCAGGGAAGGTCATCCCTCAGGGAAGGTCATCCCCCAGGGAAGGTCATCCCTCAGGGAAGGTCATCCCTCAGGGAAGGCTCAGCTCAGGGGCAAGCGAGGGACACCAGGACAAGATGAGCTTGCAGGGACATCAGAGGGGGGGTACCATGAGGGTGGAGCTGTTTTGGCATGTGGGGCACTGCCTGTGCAGGGATCTTTGGGCCCTGCATGAGGGAGAGGAGCTGCTCTGCAGCAGGAGTCAGGTCTTGAACCCGCCTGCAGCCGAGGGGCCTTCAGCCGTGGTGGATGGAAGGGCAGCTTCAGTCTCACACCCGCCCTCCTCACCTTTATTTTGCCTCATAGGCTGAGCCAGAAACGAGGCCAGGGCATTTCTGTGTGTGGGGAAACCTCTGGGTGTTGAGTGGGGCAGCCCTGTGAGCTGCTGTGTTTGCACCTGGAGCTCCCAGCCCTCCGTCCTTGCAGCCATCAGTGCCAGTCCCCTGTCACCCCCCTGCTTTGGGTCCGAGAGACAAGGGGCTGGCTGGAGCCCAGTCCCAAGCACGTTTGTGTGGTGGGACACTCCACAGGGTCCTGGGTGCAGAATTCTGTGTGCTGGTGAGTTTTGGCCCTTGCAGGGCTAGGTGGGCGAGTGGGTGGTGCTGATTCCAGTGGTGGCCGTGCTGCCTCTCCTGCCTGCCCCTCTCCATGGAGAATGTGCTGCTTCCCTACCTGCTCCTCCCCAGGGAGGAGATCCAGTTCGTTCTCTGGGAGAGGGACTCAGTGGGTGCCTCTTGTCCCGTTGCCTCCAGCAGCCAAACCCTACAGCATCTCAAGGACATCCCCGCTGTGTCCCCCGTCCCATTCCGAATGCCAGAGGGGTATTTATTAGCTACAATTCAAAATGCTAATTAATAAAAGTCCTTGACTCTCTCCTCTGGAGGGACTGGGAGCCCATTCCCGAGGCCTGGAATGCTGCCAGCTCAGCAATAACGAGATGGGAGCTGTGATAGACGGCTGGGCTGGATCAGACGTGATGGCGTGTCTGGGGTTTGGCCGGATGTCATCCTTCATCCAGCAGATAAATACTTTGCTCCGGGAATTTGAAAGGGAGCCAGGCCATGAATGGAGTGGGGGAAAGGAAAGAAAAAAAAAAGGAAAGACAGATTTTTATGCTGGATGGCTGAAAGGTGGGAATGAGGCGGGGGGAAAGGACTGGTCAGCACGACCAGTGCCGAGCCAGGCAGCCACTCTCACGAGAGCCTTCCTGCCCCTTGGCCTCCCTGGCTGGCACCTCTGGCCACCCCTGCCCACGAGGGTGGCAGCTGGTGGCAGTGAAGGGGATGTGCCTGTGAGTGCTGTGGGATCCACCCTGTGCTTGTTCTGTCTGGGGTGCAGGTGAGGCTGCACCCAACTCATCACCCCAGGATGGCAAACCCCTGCCAGGGGCCACAGCTGGTGGCAGTTCTTGGAGCTCTGGTTTAACTGCAGTCTGTGGAGCTCTGGTTAAACTGCAGGCCTTGGAGCTCTGGTTTAACTGCAGTCTGTGGAGCTCTGGTTTAACTGCAGGCCTCGGAGCTCTGGTTTAACTGCAGGCCTCGGAGCTCTGGTTTAACTGCAGTTTGTGGAGCTCTGGTTTAACTGCAGTTCATGGAATTCTGGTTTAACTGCAGTTTGTGGAGCTCTGGTTTCACTGCAAAGGGTGAATTCAGCCCTTGGTTCTGGCAGTGTTTGGGAATGGAAAGAGGAGGTTGGACAGCCCCTGCATTTCTCTCCAGGCCCCTGTTGTGTTGTTTTCCCCAGAGCTGGAGCTCTCCCTGGGCTGAGCCAGGGCTCTCCTGCTTTTCCTGCAGCCCTGTGCTGAGCACAGACAGGTCACTGCTGGCTCTCAGCTGAGTTCCTCAGCCCTTCCCAACCTTCCACCTGCCCTCCAAGCCCCAGCCTGTTCCGTGGAGAGAGGAAAAGGGTCAAATTCTGACTTTATTCCTCCTCCCTCCACCACTGCTCCCAGCTGGGATGCCACAGCCAGGAGTGGAGTTGAGGCAGGAGCCTCCAGCAGCTGGCGGGTGCAAGAGGGAGGTGAAGCCCTTCCTCCACCCCTTCTTTCCTCATGCCCAGCTTCCCTGTGTACTCCTGCCTGGAGAGACCACATCAAACAGGGGAGCAGAGGGAGGTGGCAGGGTTTCTACTGGCAGTGACAACCGGTGGCTTTTGTGATGTGGATCCCTGTCCAGCAAGCTCTGGGCTGGGATTGCTCCACTGCTTCCAACTTGTAGGGCTGCCCAGTGGTGGGTCAGGATGGGGCTGAATCCAGAAGAATTTGTGAAGAGCAGTGGGAAGGGGGTGGGGGAAGAAGGAGAAGAGAAATGGTTATGGAAAAAGAAATCTCTGGAAAGTTAGCAATCTGGGGGATGTGGGATTTTCCTCCTCGGTGTTGGACGGAAGCCCTGCAGCTTCAAAGAAGAGAAGTCATCAAATTCCTGCTCCCCGCGCCTCTCAGCAGGTCTGACCGGCACAGGATGCTGGGCTGCTGAGGTGGGAAGCTGCTGTGTGCACCCCCCTCACCTCCCCTCCACCCTGCTTCGCTTCAGAGCCGTTTGTGACCGCAGCAGAGTCGCTGGAATAAGGCTGGGGAAGCTGGGCACGGAGCCACTGCTGAGTCAAGGCATTCGGGCTCTCCTGCAGCTGCATTCCGGCTGCGGGACATGCGGGAGCCCCAGCTTAACTCCGGAGCGAAGCAAGGCCCTAACAGTCCTTAATTAGTGATTAACATGAATGACTAACAAGCTGTTAATATTACCGAGTAGTTCTTCATTCACTGCCCGCAGTCACAAGTGGGGTGTGGTGGGGAAGGGGCCGTGGTGCTGCTGTTCCCAGGGGCTGGGGATGGGATGTACCCCAGGCACTGAGAAACCTCTGCCATTAAAAGTTTCTTTCACTGGGTTTTTTGGCAGCTGAGCAGCCCATCGTGCATAAGACGCTTAAGAAAAGTTGTTGCTTTGAACTTTGTCCCTGCTCTAGGATGGAGGGGCTGTAGGAAGCCGCTCCAGGAGCTTCTGCTGGGTAAACCAGAGCGCCGTGAGCTGATGGGTGTTGGTTTGGATAAGGATTCTTGCTGGCTTGTAGCTTTTGGGTCGTGTCCTGCTCTGCAGACAGATCACAGCTTGTACACCAAGCTGTTTGTTCTGCACTTCTCCTGGTGCCTACGTGCACACTCACCAGGAGGTGCGGCCGGATCCCAGCTCCAAAGCAGCCTCTTCCTTCCCTTTCTGCTGAGAGCTGGCTTTCCTGGGTGCCAGCAGGCAGAAACACCCAATTTCTGCAGATTCCTGCTTTGTGTCAGTTCCCTGGACAGAGCACTGGCTTTTCTGAGCTTCCAGGGCAGGTTCTGAGCTTGAGGGCTCAGCTTGGCCGACTCTGCAGTGGCCCTGGAGTGTGGGGACAGGGGCTCCTTTCAGTGCTGCGGGAGCATTTGCTAAACATCACTTCTCCCAAACAAGGGCTCTGTTGTACCCCATTCCTCGCCTGCACAAATTCTGCAAACGTCTCCAAGCCTGCTGAATGCTCAGGAGATGAGCCCCCTCCTGACAACTATTTCGGTGGCATTACTGTATTACAGAAGGATTTATTTTTTTACAAGAGAGGATTTTTTTTTATACGAGGGAGATGTTTTCTTGGAATGCTGACCTCAGATCCGTCTCATTTGGTGTGGCTCCTGTGTGGGTTTGCAGCAGCTGGAGTTGTTTTCCTCGTGTTGGTGCTCCAGTCCTTCACCTATTCCACGAGCTGGGCGTGGCAGCAGGGACAGTGCTGAGGTCCCCAAAGCCACTTTTCTCCTGTGAGTCCCACTGCAAGGGGTTTTTTCTGTGTGACAACCTCAGGGCCACCTCCCTGCAGCTCAGGGACCCGCCTGGCCCAGCAGCCACCATATGTGCCTTAGGAACGAGTTGAAACTCAAGCAGCCTTGTAGCAACTCTTCTTTAGACCTGGGTTTATAATTAATGACTTTTTAATTAAACGCTTCTTGCTTGAATTATGACCCTGTACGTCCATGAAGGCTTTCAGTGTCCCCAGCATCCTGCAGTGAGTTGTTCTCTCACAGACTGTTGGAAAGCAGCCTCTGTGTTTGTTCTCAGCTTCCACCCCGCTCACTTTGCTGAACCCCTGTGCTCCCCTCCTCACTCCTTCCCATCCCTGGATCCACCTGGATCTAGGGCTGCTGCCTAGAGAAGATGCTTGAGAAACCTGACTTCTTTTTCCTTAAAAAACGTGGCATAGGGATTATTAAACGTTCTAAGAGTTCTCCATGTGTCAGTTTCCTTTCAGGGCGTTAGGAGGTTCGTGAAGGACACTGAGCTGAGCCCACTGAGACCGTGGTGTTGGCTCAGAGCTTTAAGTGAGGCTCCAGTCACCCAGGAAACCTTGCCTCAGGAGTTCTGGGAAGCAGCTGGAGAAGCATTCCTGGGTTTTACCCCCTCTGTGGGGCTGGTTGGTGCCCCCCTCTCACAGCTGTGCATCGGTGCCTTGTAACTGTGCTGTGGCTGCTGGTGGGGCTGGAGCTAAATGAGATTCCCAGTGCAAAGCAGAGTGGCTTTTCCTTCTCTTCTTCGGGAGCCGTGCACGGGAGCTGTGCCGCTGCTGCCCTTCTCTGCTCCACAGGGATCCGAGGAGGAGGAGGAAGAGGAGGAGCTGCCAGGAGTTCATTGCTGTTTCCTGTCTTGTCTGAGCCCCTGTCCCCTCGGAGGTGGTTGGGCCGGGGCTGCTGCCCTTCAGACCTGCGGCTCTTTGTGTCCCTGCCAGCGACATCCCGGCAGCAAAGTGAAATCGCAGCTCCTGCCTCGCCCCCTCCCCCAGACGGGGCAGCCAAGAAAGGAAGCAGGGGATGAGTTACAGTGATGGGTTTAGCAGGAGGCAGGGGAAGAACACCGGTTATTGCATCAGCACGAGGGTGCCATTCCCACCTGCTGATCTCCAGCCTGCTCATCTGGCCTCGCTTTGCTTCCCTTCCCTGTTGTACCTCTGAACTGGGGGGGATTTTAATTGGGCTGATTGATTAACTCTGATTTAGCTCTGCAACGGTGCCTCGGTTTGGAAATCGTTGGGATGCTCTGCCCTGTAGATTCCTCTGTTGGTCTCTGCACCTGGGACATGGTGTTCAGGTCTTTGTGGTCTCTGAACTCAACAGGCTCCAGTTTCTGTAACAATGTCCCGTTTGTTTCCACTCCACCTTGGCTGCTTTTTATTTCATTTTATTGATACTTCTGTGGATGAGTGCCTGAGGTGGTACCAAGCGGCTCGGTGGGAATTGCAAGGCCAGGCCAGCAACCCAAGCTCACCGAGGGAAGGGCAAAACATTAAATTTCTAAATGAAAAGAGGCTGTTTGCTGGGTGGGTGATGCCCATGGAGACACGAGCTGGTTGAGGGAGGTCAGTGGCCCCACCAGAGCCAGCACAGCTCTGCTTTCCGGGGTGGGTTTGTCACTCGACCAACGCCCCCATTGTCCCCTCGCTCTGCTGACACTCTTCCTTCTCTTTTTCAGGGAGCCCACTGGAAAGAAGAGGTCTGGTAAGGACTCCTTTCCTCTCTGCTGGTTACACCACCTCCTCCTTTCACCCACAGCCGAGGTCTCCTGCTGCAGGGCGAGCTCCCAGCCCCATGGCAACCCAGCCCCGGCCCTGCTGCCCCACGGGGCTCCGTGAGCACAGTGAGCCCCCTCCACCCACTGCGATTTCACTGCAGCCTCCAAGCCCCCACCCCACGTCCTCTGAGCCTCTGTGGTGCTCACCAAGCTGGGTCAGATGCCCACAGCTCTCAGCACTGCCCTGGCCTCCCCCTCCACCCCTCGAGGTGTTGCACCCACTGCGGGACCCCCCAGTCCGTCCCCTCCCTGCCTCATGCCTTGTCTCCCGTCCTTTTGTTCCCCCATCAGGGATTATCCAGAGAACGGCCTCTTTCCTGCAGAGAGGTACTAACAGCTGCTCCTGCCCTTGCCCTGCTTTGCCTTTCTCTGGGGGGACACCTGCTCAGCTGGGGGGGCGAGAAGCTTGTCACCCTTGCCACAAGCTGCCACGTCCCCTGGAGCTTTCTGTGGTGGCTGGTGGACGCGGGGCGGTGGCACAGGGGCTGGGGCTTGGCTCTTGGTGCAGCTCCACGTGCAGGGGATGTGCCTCAGGTCCTGCTGCAGGTCTGCAGGGGTGGGGATGTAAAATTTCAGGAGTCCAGAGGAATGTCTGAGCTGCCCGGGGGGCAGTGTGGGGCTGAAAGTCTCCTGGTGCTGCAGGACGTTCTCCTTCACCATGGCACCAGCTGGGAGCCTTGGGGAAGGTGGTTGGATCTGGGATGCTCCACCCTTACTCCTCCAGAGAGTGGGACATCTCTGAAAGACCCCCTTGTTGGTGTGGTTTAGGGTTACCTGAGCTTCCCAAAAAGAGCAGGAGAGAGGAGTGGAAGAGCCTTTGATCTGTGGGTTAGGGGGGCATCTTTCAGCTCCCGGAGCCGCAAAAGTTATAAAAATGGTGTGAGGTTCTTTGGGAAGGAAGGTCTGAGCTTTGGCTGCGTGGAGATTCTGCTGAAATCGGTGGTGGAAAGGATTTTGGCCAGAGAGCTGCCACTGCCAAAAGCTGTGTGAGCAAACCCTCTTGCAGGTGAGAGGGTTCCTCTTGCAGGAGAGAGGAGAGGCACAGGGGAGACCCACAGACCTGATTCCACTTTCTGTTCCCCTGGAGCTGCAGCTCATCCCTCCTTCAGGAGCTGATGGTGTCCCAGTGTCTCCACTGGGCCTGGCTGTAGGATGCAGATGGGGAGCTCTGATGCTGTTGGTGGCTCCCGGTTTTTATCTGTTCTCATGGGCTGAGTGCTCTGCTGTGGGACTCAGGGTTTTCCCAGCGTGGTTAAAACCTTTGGACAGCATTTCCTCTCAGTGTCTGACTGCTCTCTGTCCAAGCAGGACACTGGGATGGTCATTTTAAAGCTCTCGTGAGCCATTTGCAAGCCCAGCCTGGCTCTGTTCTGAAGTGCTGGGGGCAGGACAAGGGAAGGCCTCTCCAGGGTGGAGAAGAAGAGGAAGAAAATTTCTGCTGCATAATTCAGTCCAGTGAGGGCAAAAATTCAATTTAAGGACGCTGCCTGCTGGAGAAGCAGGAGTTCTCCACTGAGAAGGAAGAGTTTGGATAACCTCCAAGGCAGGGCAGGATGTGCTGTTCTGCCCCTGGCAGCAGCCAGCAGGGAAAGGTGTTTGTGCTCAGTACCGTGACACAGGGCTGATGCCTCGTGCCAGACATGTTCAGAGACTCCTCTCGCTGTCTTGCATTTCCTGGCAGCAGAATCGGAGTTTGGTTCAGCTGCTGCCACCCCAACTCCTCCCATACCTTGAGGAAATCCCTGATGGTTCACTGGGTCCTCAAGCGAGGCCCACTTTGAGGTAGCAAATGTGCGGCAAGGCACGGAAAACACTCCTTCAATCCAGGATGTCCCTGAGGAGGGGTCATCCAACAGCTGCTAACAAACAAAAATCACGAGGATTTTCCACAATAAGCAATTTCCCAATTGCCAGAGAGGGGGTGAACTGCTCTTGAGTAGTTTTGGAAAGAGCTCTGAGCTCCTGGCAGCAGCAAGCCCGGTTTGGAAACGGGACTTGAGCAAACACTGGGATGCAGAGTGGGTTAAAGTGCTGCTCCTGTGGCGACCACGAGACTCAGACGACATCTGGAGTTTCGAGGAGGGCCCCAGTGTGTGTGAGCACTGGAAATAAAATCTGCTTTCTTTGCTTAGCTTTTTCTTACCAGCATTTGTAGTCCCACCTGCCTGAGCCTGAGGCGTGGGCCCTGCACAGCCTGCAGCTTGCAGGGGGTGAATTATTCCCCAGGCTTTGGGGCTCTGCCTCGGCCACTGATTTAGGTATGTCTAAAAGTAGTCATCCCATCAGTCCCCGAGACTGTTCTGAGCGTTTCTGTTCTCCCTGCCTCTCACAGCTCCACAGAAAGCACAGATGGAGAGCCATGGGTTCGTGCAGGCGAACCTGAAACTGCCTCCAGAGTTTATATTTGGGGCGAGCTGCCCAAGGAGGCTGGCAGAGACCTCAAATGCCCCTCTGCCAGTTTCGTTTTTGCTGCTTTCTTGTGTGCCCACGTCCCTTTTGCTGGGCTACAGAATATTCCTGCAAGGGCAGAGAGACTCCAAACCGGTGTTTGGGCTGAGGGGAGGTGGTGAAAACACAGCAGCCAAAAGGGGAGCTTCTTGAAACTCCACTGGTGAATGGTATTTCCATGTGATTGTTTTCCAAATTCTGGAAGAATCCCTGGAGAGATGAGAGGGTTTGCAAGGAATTCAGCACAGCGTTCAGTGCCCATCTCACGTGGGAGCAGGAGGAAGGGCCCTCTTGCAGCACTGATCATCACAAACTCCTCAGGTCTGGAAGAGGAGGGGCTGTCCTGAAAGCTCTGGATCTGATCCACACAGACAGAGGAGGGAGGAACGTTATCCAAAGAATGACATTTTTGGGAGATGCATTAGGCAATGGCTGGAGTGCACAACAGGCTTCAAACCCAAATACCTGTTCCCCTAATCCAGGGCTGAGCTCTTTGTTTCCCTCTGGCAGCACCAATGTCCAAGCTCTGCCAGAAGTTCCTCACTTGTGGCACTTGCAAAGCTGGAAGCTGGAGAGGCTGGAAACATCACAAGCAACCCCGTATCTGTGAGATTTCCTGCTGGTTCTGTACAGCTCAGCCCTTGGGTAGATGGTCAAACAAAACCTGCAGGGATTTTTGGGCTGGCTGAGAGCGAGGCCACTGCTCTGAGCGGCCCTGGGGTTGTTCTGGGGTGTGCTGAGTGTCCGTCCTGCATCCAGGGTGAGCCCCAGTCCTGCAAGCCCAACCCAAGGGCCTCAGTGGTCCCTTGACTCGAGGGACTCTCCAGGCCACGTTTGTGTCGCTGTCACAGCTGGGGAGCGCTGGGGACGCACAGTCCGTGCTCCTGCCCGGGCTGGCTGCAAACCCCCTCTCCTGTGGGACACTCTCCTCCTCCTCCTCCCTCCCCGGCTGCAGAGCTTGCTGCTGTCTCCCACCGCCCCGGGAAGCTTCACACCGCTCCTGTTTTGGAGGAGCCCAGGCTGGCCGTGCCCAGGAAGCTGCTGCTCTCTCCAGGGTGTGTTTTCGTGGTTGAGGACGATCATGCCAGGTGAAGATGCTCCCGAAATTAACGCCTACTTCTTCCTCCGAGCTCAGTTTACCGCTTCTCTTGCTGGTTTAATGGGCACATTGGAGGAACCAGAATTGGCCGCTGAAACTACAAATAGCCTCAGAGCCCGGGGTGTAATTACAGCGAGGGAGGCAGAAAGCAGAGTATTTATCGCTTCCTAGAGCTGTTATTCTTCTCTCAGGGGCTGGGTAGATCCTGAGATCGCTTGAAGCACAAACCTTTAATTGAGCTGGTAGAACAGATAGTGCCAGCATCCACCATTCACTTTGGGGGGCTATTTTTAACTCTGTCTGCTGCCCCACCTCTGGGTTTTGGTGTGGAGGAAGCTTTCATGAGCAGGAACAGACGCTGTGCCCTTGGCCACCTCACCTGGAGCTCTGCACAGTGCTGTTTATAGCAGATGAACGCAGACAATTTCCTTCCTTTTCCTTGAAATAACCCCGTCCTGCGGACACAGGGTTCATTTACATCTTGGTTGTGGTCTGGCTTTCTCAGAACCAGCCAGAGAGGTTGTGACCTTGTGCACAGAACTTCTCCGGGAGGCAGCAGAACATCCTGGGAATCCTGAAGACCTTGTCCATCTCTGCTCATCACCCTTTGGGAATGAGAATGGCACCTGAGGTTTCCTATGCCCTGAAATAGGTTCTCCCATAGGAAAGATCTTTTTGAGAGGCTGAGACCTCTGAAGTGATGGGGGAAGCACCTGGTGCAGGTGCACTTGCCGTGGAAACTCGCTCCTGGTCACAGTCTGAATTTCCCTGCTGCATTTCACCTAATTATCCCAAGGAGCCACCTCTCTCCATGGAATTCACAGCCCTTGGAGACTGGGAGGGGATTGTCCTGTATTTCTGCTGTGCCTGGCCCAGATGTGAGTTCTGCCCTGCCAAAACTTGAGACTGAGAGTAAAGCACAGGCCCTGTAAACTCGACTTAGCACCGGCAATCAGGTGTGTGATTCTTTTGTATCACTTGTGCTGCAGTAATTAGCACTCTCCGACTTCCAGAGCGCTTTAAAAGTATTAATTAAACCTTACCACACCAGGAGAGACTGGAATAATGGAACAGAGTCTTCCTTGACAGGTTGGGATGCTGCAAGGCAGAGTGTTGGGTTGGAAGCCGGAGCTTGGTGTCAGGAAAATCCACCAGTGCCAGAGGTTTATGTCCAAAAAGGAGACAGAGGAGTCCTGCAGCTTCATTTGAATAAAGGGAGAGAACCCACCGGGGCACACGCCCGCGGGGTTTTCTCTCTCGGGGTTTTGGAGGATGCAGGGGAAAGGAAGAGGGACACACACGTGGCTGGAAGTTTAAAAAGGAGGCTGGCCTCGCTCCCCTCCCGTGACAGCAGGGGCTGGCGGTGGTCCCGGGTGTCCCCATTATCCTGCAGTGCTCCCGCTGTCCCGCCGGACCCTGCAGTGCTCCCGGTGTCCCGGTTATCCTTCAGTGCTCCCGGTGTCCCGGTTATCCCGCGGTTCTCCCGGTGTCCCGCTGTGTCGTGCCGTTCTCCCAGTGTCCCGGTTATCCTGCGGTTGTCCCGATGTCCCGCTGTGTCGTGCCGTTCTCCCGGTGTCCCGGTTATCCCGCGGTTGTCCCGGCTTATCCCGCAGTGCCACCTGCCGCCGGTCCAGCTCTGCTCCCCGGCGCTCCCGCAGCTCCCGGCGATCCGGCTGCTCCCGGCTCTCCCCTTTCTGGCCACAGGATCGCTTTGTTCCCGCTGTGTCCTGCCCCCTCTGCTCCTCCTTGGGGTGTTTTTTTCCCCTTTTTTGCCAGGAAATGGGGATGTGCAGCAGGAGGTGGCGGGCAGGGAGCAGAGCAAACCGAGGGGGCCGAACACAGCGGGGCCGTGAGGACGGGGGATGCTGCCCTGTCCTAGAACACCTCCCACCGGAGTGCTGGGGCTCCTCAGCCCGGCAGAACCCGCTGCAGGCCGTGTGTTTGGGGCTGCTCCGTGCTTTGGGGCAGCTGATGTGCACAGCAGAACCCCCTAAGCCCCCGGCAGGTCCAGGCTGCGGTGAGCTCCTGTGCTGGTGGCGCTGAGCTCGCTTGGATGGCTCTGGTGGGCAGCAGCGGGAGCTCTCACCTGGCTGCCCCCATCTCACCTGGCTGCTGGTTTGATCTCTCTCCCCCTCGCTCTGCCCACATCTCTGGCTCACCCCTCTCACGCTGGGGTCCCCGGGGTGTCCTGGAGCTGCTCGGTGGCGGTGGCCGTGCCCGGGGGGCTGCGCTGACCTGGCGCACGGGCCGGTTCTTGTCCCCCCTGTGCAGGAGCCGACGGTGCCTCGGCCGAGCCCCTGGTGCTGGAGCAGTATGTCGTGGTGGCCGACTACCAGAAGCAGGAGAGCTCGGAGATCAGCCTGTGCGTGGGCCAGGTGGTGGAAATCATTGAGAAGAACGAATCAGGTACAGGGAGCTGGGCTTGGCAGAGGGCTCCGGGGCTGGAGCAGGGGCAGGAGGAGCAGTCCTGTGTTGTCGATGGTGAGCTGAGGTGGGATGTGGAGGAAGCAGCTTTGGTCTGTGTGAGCGTGGACAAGGCTTCAGGGCTGGCTCTGAGGGCTGATTCCCCCCGTGCTGAGCGCCAGGCGCCGTCCACCTCCTTCAGTCGCTGCTTTGTGCTCCTTCGTGCTGAAAAACCCTGGCTGATGTGTCCTGAGGACAAAAGCCATCCCCGGGCTTGGCAGGCTGGTTTCAGTGACAGAGGGGGACGCTCTCGTGGTGCCCATGAAAGGCCCCTGCGTGCATTCTCAGTTCCTGTGGGCAGGCAGCCGAGCTCTTCGCTTGCTTCAAAACTTAAACTCGCTCTTAACCTCTGCAAAGGGTCCGAGCCACGCCGTGGGCCAAACCTGTGGGGCTTGTGGAGAATTTATTCCCTGAAGCTTACAGAAGTTGCTTGTTGGGGGCAGTGAAACCATGAAAATGGATTCTGGAGAGCCGGTCCCCAAAGGATCAGTTGCACCAGCAGCTCTGTTTGAGAATGAGAGAAATAAAAGCACCCCTGAAGCAAATGAAACGATTAGCACAGCCAGCTCCAAAGCTGTGGAAAATAATTTATTTATCAAAGGTCAGCCCTGGTTTTTCCCTCCCATGCAGGTAGCTGATTCCCTCCCTGACAATCTAGTTGTCTTTCTAAATGACTCACTGGTGGGGTTCTGAGGGTAATACTCAGTCTTTATTTTTCCCCCCTAAAGACACAAATTGTGCTTTTAATAACGAGCAGCATGGGTTGGTTTTGATTGGACACGCAGGGGGGCCCAGAATTGCTTGTGGCCTCTCTGGAGCTGGCTGGGCTTCCAGTGGGAGAGCTGATGTTTTAAATCCCGCATTTGCTTTTCAATTTTGCTGTTTCCACAAATGTGAAGAAGGCGAGCGCAGCAGGACTCAGCTATCGATTCACACACAGGGTATTCATCTCTGCTAATTAGCCCGGGCTTGCTGACCCACACTGAGGGAAAATGAACCATGAAGGGCCAGAAAAAACCAAAAGCAAATGCAGTGGCTGGAGCCATTCAGCTCCCCGAGCCTGTCCTGGTTTTTCTGGAGAGGGAATTGTGCTTTTAGGTGTCACTCAGCTGCAGTTCTCCTGTGCTTGGCTCTGTTGCTGTGGGGTCACCCCAGCTTCCCGTGGAGATGCAAGAAAGGGGTCACAGCCCCCCAGGCTCGTGGTTTGGAGGGAGGGAGGGAGTTTTTGGGCTGGTGTGAGCCCTTGGCTGAACCTCCTGCTGTTTCCTCCTCAGGCTGGTGGTTTGTGAGCACGTTGGAGGAGCAAGGCTGGGTGCCAGCGACGTGCCTGGAGGCCCAGGATGGAGTCCAGGAGGAGTTCTCAATGCAGCCCGATGAAGGTACGAAGCTGCTGCAGGCATCTGGCCCAGCTTCCTCCTGCTGAGGTGCACAGAGCTGCTGGAAGCACTGCCTCACCCTCCCTGAACGGGGCAGGGCACGAGCCTGGGGGAGGACAAACCCAGGAACAAAACCTGGGCAAAGGGACAAAACCCCAGGAACGGTCCTGCCTGCCCAGTGCTGCAGCAGGGCTGGGGCAGCTGGATGCTGGTGGTGCATCCACTGGTCTCTGCTCCCCACAGAGGGGCTGGAGCCCAAGGAATGCCCACCCCAGTGCCTCCTTTAGGCCCAGGGAGCTGTTTTACCTGCCCTGGGGGAGGAGCAAAGCCCAGGTCCTTGGACAACGCACGTGCAGAACAAAGAGCGCGCGGTGTGGGAACAGCGAGGTTCCAGCCCGTCCTTGGAGCAAATCCAAAGCACCCCCCGATAAAAAAATCCCTTGTGGTGCTCAAAGCAGAGCAGTAACTGGGCAGGGGGAGTCGGGAGGGGGACTCAGACTGGAGAGGGGCCCCAGAGGGCTGCGGGTGAGCGGAGTCTCTGCACCGCTCTGTGTCAGCCCTGTCTCCTCCTGGACCTGAAGCGCCGCCTCCTCACGTCCTCTCTTGTCCTTCTCCTGCTTCCCCACCATGCTGTTCCCAGTGCCATGGAGATACTGGTCTCTGCCCAGGCACCTTGGCCGCCGCCGGACTCTTGGGGACTTGTACACCAGCGGATGGGGTCAAGGTGGACCACACAGAGACTTTGTTGGCTGCCCCTGTGTCGTGCATGTTGGTTTGCTGTGCATGTGCCAGCCCTCCGTGCGTGCCACCCCTGCTCCTCGGCCTTCCCCGAGGCCCCTCACGTGCGCGTCCCTCTCCTCTCCCAGCTGCTCCTTCTCATGTTGTGTTTCGGGCTCGGAAGCTGCAGTTCCTGCTTTTCCCCAACACATGTGTGCAGAGTTCCTGGAACAGCTCCTTTGGTTCCTGGAATAACCGTGAGCCCTGGGGTTGGGGCCTCAGTGTGGGGTCAGGAGACAAGAGGCACCTTGGTCCTGCTGGATGTGACAGGACATTCTCTGCTTGGACTCCTCTGCATGAGGGGGTGGGAAATCGGGCCCTCCCAGAAGAGAAATCCAGGAAACCAGCGTGGTGGGGATATAGGGACGGCCAGAGGGGTGGATTTTGGAGGCAGATTTTACCCCAAATGGCCTTCACCCTACTGGGGCACTGCTTAAGCACAGGCAATTCTTTCCCTGTGTTTCTTCCAGAGAGGACAGGACAAGGTGAGGGAGAGGGGAGGATGGATGGACCCGTTTGTCTGACATGTCTGCATGGCTTTTAGGATGTTTCTCCTTCCTCCTGAAGGGAAGAACATCCATATCCCTGCCTAACACCCCTTGCTCTGGTGGACCGGACATCGGGCTCTTCTCCAGGCTCCCCACATGGCTTTGACCGATGTCCTGGGGGTTGAATGGTGAAGTTCCTGCAGATCTGCCGCTCTGGAGCAGTTTGAGGGCACCTCTGTGTGCATGGGGTTGCCCCCTCATGCCTGTGGGATTTCTCTCCCCTTAGAGAGGACAGTTCCTCTTTAAACGCTCCGAGAAAGAAATTTGAGCTGAAATGGGCGCATGGAAGAGCTTCTGTGATGAGCTGTGAAAAGTCTTTAGTCCTAAGGGAGAGGAGGAACTGTTTTTTAGAGAGCTTCTTGGGCCAGAGTAACTCACCAAAGTTTACATTTCCAAACGCAGCCGGGTTTGATTTGAAATACATTTCACTGTCATTTCCCTTTGAATGGTCGTGTATCTCTGTGTGTTTGCACCTGAATTACAAGAACTATCATTTATATGGAGCACTCCATAGCCATTTTTCAGCTGAGGCCAGGTTTCCATGAGCCAGCTCCTCATGAAACTGCGCTTTCTTTCCCACAGAGGAGAAGTACACGGTTATTTACCCATACACTGCCAGAGACCAGGATGAAATGAACCTGGACAAAGGGGCCGTGGTGGTGGTGATCCAGAAGAACCTGGAGGGCTGGTGGAAAATCAGGTACTGCCCCAGGCACTGCAGCTGGGGCTGCGGAATGTGCTGTCCCAAGGCGAGTCTGTGAGCTGGGCAGGGCGGAGTACCAGAGCTCATTTCTCTCCATCCTCACAAATCTGATGTTCAGGCACAGCTGAGGTTGAAAATCTTTGAAATGCCCTGATTTCCTGTGCTGGGAGGTGGCTGTGCCATCCAGCAGTGCCGAAGGGTGAGAGCATTAGGGGGATGTCACATCCTGCTGGTGGCAAAACCCACGAGTGTCCCCTGGCTCCGGTGGGAGGCTCCTGCAGGGAATGGCCGGGTCTGGGCCAGCTCTGCTGTGTGCAGGGTGTGCTGAGCCCGAGGCTCCAGCCCATCCCGAGCTCAGGGCTGTTTCCTGCTGGAAGCTCATTTTCTCTTCTCTGTGGCCGAGCAAACAGCCGGGCTTGCTCAGGGTGGGAGCACACGCTGCAGTTTTCTTAACCTCGCACTGAACCTGTGCTCTTGGCAGCAGCACAGCCCCAGAAGGACCATCCACTGACGTGTTCAGCGGAGGAGAGCTGCCACAGGAGCTCTGAAGGCAATTACAAGCTCAGTAGCTGGTGCCATCTGAGCGAGGTGGCTGCAGCCCAGCCAGCGGGGAGAGCCTCTGGCGTGGCAGGGGCACTGTGGATGTGGTTTTGCAATCAGCTCACAGGGCTGGTTTCTCTCCTAAATGGATTTAGAGCAGGGAAGGGATCCAGGCTGCCGGCAGGGAGAGGGCTTGTGCTTTCTCCAAAGACCAGGTACAGCAATCCCAGCAGCAGCCCTCTGGATTTTCCCTCTGCTTCCCCTGCCAGAGCGCTTCATTCCTGAACTGGTGCCATTGCTGAGGTGCAAACTGGGCTTCGCAGCGTTCCCAGCCCCTGGCCCTGGCTGGGGCCAGCTCGTGTGGGAGCGTTAGTCATGAGGGAGCTCTCCTGGTGCCGTGGAGAGCCTGGCAAGCTCCCGTTGCCCAGAGCCGGCAGTGCCTTCAGCCAAGGCGCGCGCTGAGCTCTGGGCTCGTGTCCCCGGCGTGGCACACGGACTCCGTGCAGCGACGCTGCTGTCCTCGCCCCCACAGGTACCAGGGCCAGGAGGGCTGGGCCCCTGCCTCCTACCTCAGGAAGGGGAACGGGGATGCGTTCCCACAGAAGATGGGCTCGGGCTCTTCGGCTCACTCGAGCGCCCTGGATCTGGACGGCATCTCCCGGCAGCAGGTCCTGGCCAGCAGGGACAGGGACGGGCTGGGGGGCCCGAGGGACGGCAGGCTCGAGGGCCGGCCCCTGCCCAGCGCCGACATCCGACGCAGTGAGTGCCGGGCAGGGTCGGGTGGGCTCCAAACGCGGCCTTCCCCACAGGTTTTGAGCAAAATAAGAGACTCTGAGCTGACAGAGACTTGCAGGGCCTGTGGGTTCTGCAGCGAGGTGGGGTCTGGGGGGGCCTTGGCACACACAGAGGGGGCACAGGGACAGCGCTGCCCAGGGACCTGCTGAGGGTCAGCAGATGGGATGGGCATCCCCTCCAGGCTGGGGATGGTGTCTCAAAAACTGGGGCACCTAAAGAGAGCCTGCCAGAAGGATGGAGAGGGACTTTCTACAGGACAAGGGGGAATGGCTTCAAACTGACAGAGCAGGTTTAGATGGGATTTTGGGAGGAAATCCTTCCCTGTGAGGGTGGGCAGGCCCTGGCTCAGGGTGCCCAGAGCAGCTGTGGCTGCCCCTGGATCCCTGGCAGTGCCCAAGGCCAGGCTGGACGGGACTTGGAGCACCCTGGCACCATGGGAGGTGTCCCTGCCCATGGCAGGGAGAGGAATGGGATGAGTTTAGGCTCCCTTCAGACCCAGGCCATTCCATGATTCTGTGATTCTCTGATCTTAACCCCTTTGCAGGCCGTGTCCTCTGGGTCAGTCCTGCAATGCAAAAGCAATTTCACGTGGTCACCTCAGCTGCATTTCCCAGGAGAACCTGAAAGCTGGGATACCCTTGAAACCTGGGTGACTCAGGGCTCTGGGCCAAGGTTCCTCCTGGTTCCTCCTTCGGGTTCCTTTCCCCTGGGGCAGGTTTGGTCCTGGCCTTTCTGGTTTGTCTGTCAATTGTCTTTCATGACGTGTTCAAAAGCCAGAAACTCAACAGCATCTGGAATTCTCCCTCCACAGAGTCACCAAAGATGAGGCAGAGGCCACCTCCTCGCCGAGACCTCACCATAGTAAGTGCCAGCGGGTGTAGGAGGGCAGCAGTGGCACAGGGGGTGGGAAGGGAGCTCTGCTCACTGGCTGGGACCTTGTCCCCGTGCCTGGATGTGGTGTCACAGCTGCTGTACAAACACTGATGGGTTTTCTGTTCTCCTGTCGCAGCCCCGTGGTTTGAACCTGCCGAAGCCTCCCGTCCCCCCTCAAGTGGAAGAGGAGTATTACACCATCGCTGACTTCCAGACCACCATCCCTGATGGCATCAGCTTCCAGGCAGGAATGAAAGTAGAGGTGAGGCTGTCACCTTCCCTTCACACACCTCCACTTCAGGGCAGTGCTCCTGGCTCCCACTGCCCTGGCACCTGTTTCAGGCAGGAGCTCCCCTTCCAGGCAGGGGACATCTGCTCCCTGTGGTGTTCTGGGTGAGAACCAGGCCTGGTTTTGTCTCTGTTAACATTCCAGGCTCTGAGAGTGGGATAAAAGCCTGTAGGTTTTGTGTACCTGTAGGTATGTCAAAAGACCTTGGCCCCACACAGTTCTTGGTGGCCTCCTGTCCCCCAAGTGTGAGTGCTCTGTTTGAGCAAGTGGAAAATAAACCCACACCACAAATGGGGTTAGAGATGGGAGTTTTTCCCCTTAGCTAGGCCAGGTGTAAAGTTAAAAGCCCTTCCAAAATTCCTGGCACGCCCTCTTTGCTGGCAGAACCCCTCCTGCAGATGTGATTTTGCTTTCTCCGTGTGTGGGTGTGATTTACGCCTCTCTAGGAGGATTTTTCCTTCAGGGCTGCCCCAGTCAGCCCCTCCCAGGCCCCAGCCCCACTCGTGGAGCTGCAGAGAGGCTGGGCAGTGTGGGATCCACACAGGATCGCTGCTGGATGCTCGCTCCAACAGTGCCACGCTGTGGCCACCGCCAGCACCCGGCATCCCGCTCCAGGAGGGAGCTCAGCAGCTCTTCCTCAGCCCTCTGCCTCCCCTGGCAGCCAGCACCAGGTTCCCCTCCCCTTAGGATGGAACCACCCCTGGGATTCCGTGGCTTTTGGCTGGGGCAGCACCAAGGCCGCGTGTCACCCTGCCGTGGTTCCAGAGTCCCTCTGGCGCAGAGCAGCTGTCTGAGGTCTCCTTTGCCCCTGGCAGGTCATTGAGAAGAACCTGAGTGGCTGGTGGTACATCCAGATCGAGGAGAAGGAAGGCTGGGCCCCTGCCACCTTCATTGATAAGTACAAGAAGACCAGCAACGCCTCCAGGCCCAATTTCCTGGCTCCCCTTCCCAACGAGATGGCCCAGCTGCGGCTCGGCGACGCCGATGGCAGCGCCGGCGAGGAGGCAACAGGGCCCTGCCGACCTCTGCCAGAGGCTCCTCCCAATGGCATGGACTGCACTGGGAGGTGGGGCAAGGACTGGAAGGGGAAGGAGGCTCCCGACAGCGGCGACCTGTCCTTCGCCGGGGGCTACGAGGAGATCTCGGACCGCGACGCGGAGGAGAAGCCCAGCCTTCCGCCCAGGAAGGAGTCCATCATTAAATCAGAAGGAGAGCTGCTAGAGAGGCAGAGACCTCCCCCCAAGCCCCCGGGCATGATTTTGCCTATGATCCCACCCAAGCAGTCGGCAGCCGCGAAGGACAGCAAGAAGCCGGAGCTCAAGCCGGAGAAGGGCAAACTCTTCCAGCTGAAGAACGAGATGGGACTGGAATGTGGACACAAGGTGTCGGCCAAGGAGGTGAAGAAGCCAAACCTCCGGCCCATTGTCAAGCCAACCAAGCCAAAAGCTGAGCCTGTGGAGGACAAACCTGAGCCCATCACCCAGAACCCGTTCCTGAAGTCAAGACCTCAGATCAGGCCAAAACCCGCTGCATCCCCCCGCACTGACCCACCCCCAGCCGACGACAGACTGGACATTTGCAGCCTGCGGAGCAAGCTGAGACCTGCCAAGTGCCCAGAGAAACCCTCGGAGCAGGACCCTGCTGCCGGGGACAGCTCCTTCAGCAATGCCACCGTCTCTTCCGAGGCTGGCGGGAGGTTCCCGGAGCGGCCGGGTGTGGAGAGCAAAGCCCTGCCCAAGCTGGACAGCCACGCTCCCAAAGAGGCACTGCCCAAATCTCCCCTGGGCCCAGCAAACCCCCCCTGTGCCAGGGACGCCCCTCCGCAGCGCCCCGTGGTGCCGCCTCGCCGGCCGCCCCCCCCCAAGAAGATGGGGGGCCCTGGCTCCGTCCCCGCCGAGCCCCGGGCCCCGGCTCGGGACGCTCCCGAGGTCAGGCCCGCTGCAGTGCCCGGGAGGCCCATGCTGGTCCCTCCCAAAGCCAAGCCCTTCCTCTCTGCCTCCCTCCAAGACGAAGCCAAAGCCAGAAGCGGCGTGAACCCAAAGGTCATCTCCAAGCCCGTGGAGAGAGCGGAGGCCAAGGAGAGGTGCTCGGCCCCCGTCTGCGGCCCGGACGTCTCCAGGGAAGCTCTCTACGTGGCAGTGGCGGATTTTGAAGGTGACGAGGAGACCAACAGCTTCAGAGAAGGGACTTTGTTTGAAGTTCGCGAGAAGAACAGCAGCGGCTGGTGGTTCTGCAAGGTCCTGACTGGGGGGCCGTGCTGGGAGGGCTGGATCCCTTCCAACTACCTGCGCAAGAAGCCGTAGCCACTCCTCGGCCTGCATGGCCCCAGCGTCCCTGGTCTCTCACCTGAGTATTTAATGAGCAGATTAATTTATAGTTTTCTGTAAGGCTGGCTTTAAAAGAAAAGGTAACTGAGATCCCGCTCCTCCCAGCTGGAGCCCCTTGGCAGCAGCTGGAGGGAGCAGCTCGGTCTCCCCTCCCCACCCCTGTGCTCCCACCCGCCCTCCTCCCCACATTTTCCCCAAAGGACTTGGCTCCTGTGGTTCTCCGTGCTGGGGAGATGGACCTTGAGTGACCATTTTGCCACCTCTGTGGTGAGTTAGAGAGAAATCCAGCAGCAGCCACTGGAGTGGCACCAACGAAGGAAATCACAGAAGGATTTGCCTTTCCCTGAAGCTCAAGGTCACGGGCAAGAGTTGCAGGGCACGTTGCTTAGTCCAGGGGTGTAGCAGAGCCACAGGGAATGCGGCAAAAAGGAGGAATGATTGCTGAGAGCAGCTTCCTGTAGCTCTGTCCCTGGTTAAGGGCTGTGCCTTGCTCCCCCTGCACGGGGATCATCCCTTGGTCCTTCCCCTCTCTACCATGACAAGTGTTAACTTCAACATCCTCCTGGTGGGAAAAAATAGGGAAAAATACACCCTCATCTAACAGGTCCTCTCTGTCTGCTCCAGGACAGCTCTCAGGCTTCTCCCCTGCAGTACTGCAACCCAACATCAGAGGGGTTTTGCTTCCGGAGCTGAGGAATTCTGTGCAAGGCACAGAGGACCGGAACGACCCCAAACGCCCTGGAAAAGGGATGCTTTGCTCTCCTCCCCACACGGACTGCCCTGCCTGCTGGACTGAGAGGGGACCACCCCTTCCCACGACCCACTGAGCTCCCTGGGCAGCAGCCGGGAGCTGGGTCCTTCCCTCGGTGCTGAAATGAATCAAGTGCAATGCAGAATGTGGGAGCTCAGCTCCTCATCACCACCAGTTCGGAGGCGTGTCTGGTGCTCAGGGGCTGCCGACCTGGTTTGTCACCCCACCTGCCTGTCCTCCAGGTACTTGCATTTCACCCTGTGCGCCAGGTCGGCTTTGGGGGGGCTTCTGGGCAAGCAGAGCCTGGGTTTTTTCCATGCTGAATTTCCTGCCTGCCAGTGTCTTGCCCTCAGTGCTGCTTATCCCAGCAGGAGGATGAGCGTGGCTGAGCTGTCGTTCCCTGGTGCTGCTTTCTTCCTTTCTGTCCTTGTCTTTTTGCAGCTTCAGGGTCACATTTCTCTCCAGAAGAGCTTTAAACCCAGCTGTCTGTGGGTTTCACAGAGTTTTTGGGGTTGGAAGGGACCTCTGGAGATCATCCAGTTCAGCCCCTCTGCCAAGGCAGGGTCAGGTTTGGTGTTAACCAAGCCCTGTTGCCCTCTCTGGTCTTGTTGCAAGTGTGAGCAATGCAGCCACATTGTTCTGCTGCCAAAAATTACGACAGTTTTCCCTCTAATTTGAGGCTGGCTGAATCGAAGGAGTGTTCTCCACTCCCCCAGGTGCTCACTTCCTTCTCTGTCCCATATTTTCCACCCTGGGAATGTGGAGTTGCAGATCCCTCTGTTTGAACACAGAAGAAAACAGTGGTGCCTGTGGCCAGGATCGTTCTGGGAAGGGCGATGGGGCAGTTTGACCAGAGAAGTCCCGACCATCCTCATCTCCAGCAGCCCCAAAATCCATTTCCAGCCATGGGAATTCACACACTCTGGTGTGTGGCTGATTCCTCTCCCTCCCACCTGCAGTTTTCTGGGGTGGCACATCAGCCCCGATCAGGCTGACTCACCTGAGCTGGCAACAAGCACCGCATTTGCAACCCAGTGCAATAACAGAGCTCCTTGCGTGGCACTCCGGGAGGTGTTGATGTGCTCCTGGGAGAGCTGCAGGGTGGGCTGAGCCAGCGCTGCCTTCGCTCTGCCTCGCTCCAGCCAACCCCTTGTGCTGTGGGAAGCAGCGGGGACAGGGTGAGTTAAGCCAGAGCTGCTCCACAGCCAAATGCAGCTCCCACGGTATCTGGGAAGTGGCTGGACCTGCATCCCTGCTCTTGACACGGGGTGGAAGGGCTGTGTGTCCATTTCCCGGGCACTGTGTCCTTGCTCTGCCTATGCTGGATGGCTTTTTAATCTCAGCTCTGTCTCAGAGACCTCTCTGCCCTGGCTCTCCTCAGAGTCCTGTTCTGTTTGTGTGGCCTCGGCTCGGAACGAGGGCTGTTGGCTCTCCCCTCCCAGCCTGAGCCTCGGAACTGGTCGTGCTCCGTTTTCCTGACACAAGTACTGTATTCGGCAGGATCGCTCCCTCCTTCCCAAAGAGCTTCCAAGAGGGAGTGCCCCCGTGGGATCGCCCTCCGGAGGTGCCCACACCCGCAGCCTTACCCTTTTCCCACTCTGTGTGTGCCAAGGGGCCGTGGGCTGGCCAAGCTCCTGCGGGGAAGGCGCCGGGAGCCACATGGCTGGCAGGGCCTTGTCCCCCATCTGATTTGTGCCCCTGCTCCTGCCCCGAGCCAGGCTGCCTCTCCTCCCTGTGCCTCCCTGACTACCTCGTGAGGAGGAGGAGGGTGGCCAAAAGCACCCTGAACTCGGGGGTAGCCCCCACCAGCCAAAGCCCGGCCTCCCGGAGCAGCCCTGAGATGGGGCTTTGCTGCGAGGGGGGCACTGCCGTGGCTTGGGGATCTGGGCACGTCCTGGGTGGGCATCAGCCCTGCTGCCCCCGGCCCTGCCAGGCTCCCTTTGTTCGCCCACGTGTCTCTGTATTATGTAATGTGTATAAATCTCCATTACTGGGGTGGGTGGGGGGCAGCAGAAGGTAGATGTAGCTGTGTCCATGCCCTGTCTATACCTTCACCTTTAAGGGATGGATTTTTTTTTTTTTTTAATTTTCCTGGGGTTTGGGTTTTTTGTTTTTTTTTTTTTTTTTTTTTTTTTTTTTTTTTTTTATAAATTAAAAACAACGTCTTTT
>VXBT01010007.1:562943-596366 GCA_013400235.1 Oriolus oriolus | reverse complement strand
TTTTTTTTTTCTTTTGTTTTCTTTTTTTTTAAGAAATAAAAAGAAACTGCTTGACTGGTTTCAAGCACCCTGGTGAACCCATGTGTGTGTGTGGCTGGTGGAATTTTAGGGTGCTGCTCTCGTGTCCAGGGCTGGTTTTGGGGTTTGTCTGTCCGTCCATCCTGGCAGGGAGGCTCAGGGGGACCCTGACAGCTCCTTGTGTCTTCCTTGGTGCCCAAACTTTATGTCCCAACAGTGGGGTGTAGAAGTTTTTACTGTGAGCTCAAACCAGCAGAGTTTGGTGATTTTTGGGAAGGGCAGAGAGAGAAGGAGGCACTGCCTGTCCTGAGGGGCTCTGGGGGTTCAGGCTGGCCAGGGATCAGCTCTGTGGATAAAGTGGGGCAGCAGAGTGTCAAAAAAAGGCATTTTGGCATAAATGGTCAGGGTCCTTCGGCACCTGGAGCGAGTGAGCGAGGGGTTCGTGTGAACGCTCAGCTCTGGCAGGGCGGAGCTGTGAAGGAATTTTTCCACTGCACATGAAGGGAAAAGGAAAGAAGAAAGGGAAAGGGGAAAAGGGGAAAGGAAACAGGAAAAGAAAACAGGGAAAGAGGAAGGGAAAGGAAAAGGGCAGGGGAAAAGGAAACAGGAAAAGGGGAAAGGAACGAAGAAAGGGAAAAGGAAAGAGGAAAAGGAAAGGGAAAGGAGAGAGGGAAAGGAGAAAGGAAACAGGAAAGGGGAAAGGAAGAGGAAAAGGGAAAAGGAAAAGGAAAAGGGAAAAGGAAAAGGAAAAAAAAGAAAAGGAAAAATCAGCCCTCCTGCCATGTCTGCATCCCCCCTGGCTGCCACAGCCCCAGCAGGGCGCAGGAGGGGGCCAGGCTGGAGCTGCCTTGCCTGAGATTGGATAAGAAATTTGGGGCTCTTTGTGAGGGCCACCAGACCCTTTCACCTCTGCAGCCCTGAAATACACCCTTGTCCCCCAAACTTTATAGGATTTGCAGGGTTAAATGAGCCAGCAAAGCCTCCCAGCCCATGGAGGGAGTGAGCAGCCACTGGGCAGTGACTCCCAGAAGCAAAGCAAAGCTCAAGAAAGGTTTGTAAAGTGTCTTTTCTGTGTCTTTTTTATTTCTATTCTAAGCAGAGGTGCCTTCCCCTGCCCCTCTGGATCAGCCTTACCCCACTTTGCAAATCAAGGATGTGCTCCCCACCCCGAGCTCAAACTCTTTGAAACACTCCAGAGCACTCTGTACAAGCCAAAGGTTTATTTGTTTCATAAACAAGTCAAATTATATTCATGGAAAACAGGAAAATGGACAAAAGGAAAACACACAGCACTGAACACTATAGAGCACTGACATGTAGAGGTGCAGCTCCCTCCCTCGTGCGATGCCCTCCCTCCCCAGGCCCCCCAAAAATTTGCTTGAAAAGCCTAATACAGAGGTCCAAAATCTGAGTCAGCTTCAACAAGATAATACAGGTCACAGTATTGAATCATAAAGGTAACGACAAGAGAGGAACTGCCTCAGAAAGGGGGAGAGGTAAAAGAGTTCCCCCATCTCTTTTCTTTCTTCCTTTTTTCCTTTTTTTTAAATTTTCAAACAAAGGTTAAGGAGGAGAGNTTTTTTTTTTTTTTCTTTTTAAAAGTTGCTTTAAAAAGGATAAAAAGTGCACAGACACCCTTATAAGGCACAAACAGATCTTCTGTACAAATCATATATCATTGGACTGTTTAAAAAAAATAGCAATACGAATACTAACAATGAAATCTGTAAGAGGCTACCTTTTCCTGGAAATATTTTTTTAATTTTTTTTTTTTAATTTTTTTTAGGCCTATTTTGGAAAATTCCTGTTGCTCTTGGATAGGCAGGGCCACAGGTCCACTGCTCCCCCACCCCACTCGCCACGCTGGCCTCACTGGGTGCTGCCCCTTCTCCAAACTGGTTTTGGCTGCTACAGCAAAAATTCAGTCCTGAACAGCTCCTGGGGTGGATTCGGTGTTTCTCCTTGCTGGCTTAAAAATACAAAACAGAGCTACACCAAAAAAAAAAAAAACCCCACCCAGGCTGCACCCACCCTGCTGATGGAGGCCCTGAGGTGGCACCAGGCCAAGGGGCTCTGCAGTGCCCAAAGGGCACCCCTGAGGCTGGGACAGCACCCCCAGGGATGGCCCAGACCTGATCCAGGCTGGGGATTCCGGGAGCTTCCCTTGAATTCCTCCCCGTGGAAAGGCTTCCCACTGCAGGCTGTGCCCAGGCAGGTGCTGACACACCCTGGCACTGCTGTGCCCTTGGTGCTGTGCCCACTGCCCACAGCCGGACCTGCATCCCAGTGTGGGACTGGGAGATCCCGTGGAGGGAAGCAGGACAAGGCTCCAGAGGCCGGGAAGCTGCCCCAGCTGCCTCCTGTGGCAAAGGTGGGTGTGAAAGGCTCTGCTGAGGGCGGTGGCACCGCCAGTGGCATCGGCCACGTCTCCAAAACGGGCTCTGCAAAGCTGCTGGGCCCTCGTGCAGGGCCGTGGCTGAGAGACCTCGCTCCGCAGCAGCCTCCCGTGGATATGCCCGGTAAAAATGTTCAGCAGCTCCTCAAGGAAAAAGGAAAAGGTTCCTGGGTGCCCTGTGAGCACTGCAGGGGGAGGGTGAGCTGCTCCCTGGGTGTGCCCTCCCCGATGGCAGCGTGGCACAGGGCTGGCACAGGTCAGGACCCAAAGCCAGCTCTCCTGGCACAGCCCAACCACCACCTGGGCAGCAGCACGGCGCACCCACAGCCCTGGAGGAGAGAGGGAATGGCCACACGTCCCTCAGGCTGCCCCTCTGTGCCCAGAAACCCTGAAATGTCCAGGAGTTATTATTCTATTTTTCCTTTTTCCAGACTAAAATGTGGTAATTGCACCTTTCTAAAAGCTGTTCTTATGCACTTGGTAGCACACGGTCACCGAGCCACAGTGACACTGCTCCTCTCATCCTCCCATTTCCATATTTTTTCCCCTCTTTATGAGCTTGGACCAGCTGGAAACTGGCCAGGCTCAGGCTGAAGGACTGGATAGGGGCCATGCAGAGGGCAGAGGACGGAGACTGGAGAGCAGCTCCTGCTGGAGCAGCAGGGAGGAGGATGCTGAGCTCCTCACACCAGCCCTGCTGCTGCCCAGCTCATCCAGCTGCTTTAGGGACATCACACCCTAAACCCATTTCCCCTTTAATTCCCACCGTCTAATAAAAGCCTCAGAGCCTTTTTCCTTCCTCCTAAGCAAAGCCAAGTGAGACAGTCCCTGTTTTTCTCAACAAGGTCTCATCTACAGTTGAGACCCAGTGTGCAGGCAGCTGGGAGCTGTGCTGGGAAACCTGGAAAGGCAGGAGAGAACAGGTAAAGTCAGCACACAGAGTCCCCAGAAAAAAAAGGTGCACCTGATGGGACTGGGCCAGAAATGAATTTCTCACCAGAGCCTCCAAAAAACCCCCATGGTGGGGTGGGAGGAAGGCTGAGCCCTGCCATGGCACTGGCTGCAGGGGAAGGTCTGGCACAGGTGACAGTCAGGACGGGGTGACACGGCAGCTGTGCCACCCGCCAGGAGGGCAGAGCAGAACGCAGGGCTGTGTGCCTGGAGCTGACAAACCCCTCGCTGCAGACAGCAGCATGCCGAGCCAGGACTGCGGTGTGCCCACCCAAACACCCCTGTCGCCCACAGGCTGCAATTTATGGCTTCAGAAGGCAGCAGGGCAGGGCCTGAGCTGCCCCTCACAGCTCCCTGCAGCTCCTTCACTGCAGGGGCTGCCTGGGCTCTGGGTGGGCTCGTGCTCCTCGCTGCTACCCCAGGGCAGCTCCCTGGGTCTCAGCCTCCATGGCCAGAAGTCCCTGTTCTGCCACAGAAAGAAAAAGCTGCTTTATCTAAGCCCAGACCAGCTCCTCCGTGTCCCCACAAGCCTGTTCACGGGGACACAACCCCAACAAGTGACAACCTGGCTGTGGCACTATTTGGCCTGACCTAGTTCTCCTTACATGACATTTCCAGACCAGTTCTGTCCACTTGGAACCCTCCCGCTGGGCCTCGTCCCAGTTTTGCTCCACCACAGCACAAGCCCCTGGCAGCAGCCCAGAGCTGTCGGGTTTTAGGGTCGGGAAGCCCAGTGGCACCTGGCACCGCCCAAGTGGCAACCTCCCCATCCCGCCCCGCACCACGGCGAGCCTCCCCCGCGGCGGCAGCAGGGAAAAAAGAGCCTTTGCACGGGAAATTTCTCATCTGCAGCTGGCTCGGGTCCCGGCGACTCCCCGGATCCGGCCCGGCCCCACACGATCCTCAGCTTTGCTCCCTGAATTGTGCCCTACCAGTCAAATAAGGAAACACAGATAACGAGCCACTTGATAACGACTGACCAGCACGATAACCCATAAGCAGGGACGGAAAGGCGCGGGTTGCTAGCGGCGTTCCCCCTTCCCGCAGCCCGCGACGGCCGCTACGGGCGGTAGATTTTGATCACATCCTTGATGACCCGTCGGCAGATGGGGCAGCAGGCGTTGAGCTGCTTCTTCAGCTTAAGACCGCAGGTGTTGCAGAGGCACATGTGTCCGCAGGTGTAGATCACCGTGTCCACCTCGCTGTCAAAGCACACGGTGCACTCCCCGTTCTTGCTGCTCGATGGCTCCGGAGGGGAGAAGACAGGAGAGATGGGGGGGCTCAAAGGGGAGCTGGGGGCAGTCACTGCAAAACAGGAGGGGGGGATGGGGTTGTTTAGTCACTGTGACAGGGCCAAGCTGACTCTGTACAGTGCACACATTTAAATCAGTTTTTAAGGCTCTTCGCTGGGATGGGGCAAAGCTGACTCTGTACAGTGCACACATTTAAATCAGTTTTTAAGGCTCTTCCTTCCTCAGTCATTGCCTGGTTCTTTGGCCAAACAAATCCCAGTGTATCCAACCAGCAGCAGTTACAGCTCTGGGAGAGCCTGTTATCCCCTTCCTACATGTGGGGCAGGTATCCACACACTTTATGAACACTTGTAGGGATGGTGATTCCACCACTTCCCTGGGCAGCTTGTTGGATACCTGACCACCCTTTCCATGGAGAAATTATTCCTTATATTCATATTAAACCACTCCTGGTGCAACTAGATGCTGTTTCCTCCCCTCCTGTCCCTGTTCCCTGCGAGCAGAGCCCGACCCCCCCCGGCTGCCCCCTCCTGTCAGGGAGTTGTGCAGAGCCACAGGGTCCCCCCTGAGCCTCCTTTTCTCCAAGCTGAGCCCCTTTCCCAGCTCCCTCAGCTCCTCCTCCTGAAAGGACTTAACTCTCCACACCCTTCCCTGGACACGCTCCAGCCCCTCAATGTCTTTCTTGTCATGAGTGGCCCAGAACTGGACACAGCCCTTGAGGTGCCTCAGCAGTGCCCAGCACAGGGGACAGGCACCGCCCTGCTCCTGCTGCTGCTGGTACAACCAGCCTGCAGCCCTTCTCCAAGCCGTGAAAACCTTCCCAGCACTGTGCTTTCTTCCCGTTCCTTCTGCTGGCCTGGCAGGAGAGGTAACATCCCCCCGGGAGCCGAGGGCTGCCTGTCCTTACCCAGCGAGGATTCGGAGGCCGACGAGGACCTGTTGACGCTGAAGGCCATGTCCGAGTCGCTGTCGTACTGGGAGCCACCGGGGGATCCTGAGGGAGACACCGTCACTGGGCTGGACTGCACCGTGCCTGGGGACACAGGAGAGAGCTGAGCCCACAGAGGGACACCCCAGCCCCGGCCAGACCCCCTCAGCCTGCTGAGCTGCTCCCACCCCGCTGCACAGGGGCTTCGGGGCAGGTCCAGCTGCTGAGTTCATGCTGCCTCTTATTAACGATACAGGTCAAGATTTTGGATGTGACCCCCGGGGCCTGGACACCATTATGCCTCTGTAGGAAGCCTGTTCAGCTTCGGTGAAGCAAGCACCAGGTTATCCAATATTTGCCTTTCCACTGCCCCACGGTCCCACTCTCCCCAGCAGCAGTGGGCTCAAGCTGTGGCTGTCTCGCTGTCAGCTGGGAAAGGGCACTGCTTTGGATGAAGAAAACCTGCTTTACAAAGTCATTAACATCTGCCTTTCCGATGGAATCTCTAACAGGAGGAAAGGAGAAAGGCTGGAACTGGTCACCAGCAATGGATCAGAAGTGCCAGCTGGTCCCCGAGCTGTGGCAGTGCTTCAGCAGCAATTACTGTCCACGCTTAAACCAGAGCTGTGCTCACAAAAACCATCCTCCTTACCACGGCAGAAGTTTAATACCTCTTGGCTGGAATAGGGAGTTTATAAAAAATCCCTCCTGCAAACAAACCCACCCCAAACCAGCTGCCCCCCCCACAGCCATCTCTGTTTATAAAGAATCCCTTTTAAAAACAAACCCACTGAAAAACAGCTGCCCCCCTCAACCATCCCTGTCTCCCTGCCTGCTGCTGGTTTTATCTCCCAAGTCTCATCCTTTCCTGGGGCGATCAGAGAGGCTGCACACATCTCTGTGACAGGTACCACGTCTCACTCACTCCCGTTTGCAAACACAAGGAGCTGCGTCCTCACATCGGTGAGCGCCGTGAGTGCAAACCCAGAGCTCTGCTTGTGGCCCAGGAAACTTTCCCAGCCAGGTTCCCTGTTATCCTTATGCTTTTTTTTTTTTTTTTGGCTGCACTTACCCAGGATTTTGAGCTGGTTGATCACACCGTGGATTGTAAAAAACACCCAGAGGGACTGTGAGGTGTCCACGCACATCAGCATGCCCCGGCTGGCCCCGTTGACCCCGTGGTGCACCTCTCCGTTGGGCAGCACCATGAAGCTGAGGATGTCGCCGCTGTTGAGGACCGGGAAGGCCCTGTACACCACCCAGTACTCCTTACGGTCCAGGAGAAAGTCTGGGTCCGCCGGGAGCTCGTTTGTCCGTAAAGTGCTCGGATCACAAGAGGTGATGCCGAACGAGAGGGCCCCGTAGTACGGCAGCCCCAGGTGTCCTACTTCCACAAAGAGGCTCTCCCCGATGTGCAAAGGCCGGTCAGAAAACACCAAAGTCCTATTGCTCTCCTGCCAGTTGGTGCAGGCCACCATCCTGTCCTGGGAGAAGGTGATGTCGGGCCCACGGGTGGGGTGGAACCGCAGGTCGGTGTCCAGGAACGCCGGGACTCCCTGGGCGTGCTGCCGCCGGTTGGGGCAGCAGGGGATGATGTGGTTGTCAGTCCCGAGCCCTGGCACCCGGCTGAGGTTTAGGTTTGCGATTTTGGCCACCACCTGGTTGTTCTCGAGCTCGTTGTTGTTGAAGTTGGCCGAGTCGTGGTTGCTCTGGGGAAGGCAGGTGCTGAGCCGGGCGCTGCTGAGCCGGGCAGTGCTCATGGTCTCTGCAAACATGCTGTCTGTGAGAGAAACCCAGGCACGCAGGAGTTAGTCAAGAGAAAAGCGCCTGCTTTTATGCTTACAATTATTACTGCAGCCTACAGATGCTGTTCCTCTGACAGGAAAAATCAGCCACAGGTCAGCCACTAATGAGCAGCTCCTGGTGCAGAGTCACGCGTGGAGAAGGCAGAGCAGCGGCTGCATCTTGGCACCAGCCAAGGAAAAAAATGAGTGTTCCAAAGTACCTGTGTGATCTGGGAGTTCCCTGCACTGGGGGACTGGGAAAAGCTGTAAACCAGCGTGGTCCTACAGCTTTCTGAGGAGAAGGGTCTGATAGCTCTGAGGTAAAAAAAGAAAACATCTCAATATTTTGTTGTCCCAAGACAAATCCACAAGTGAGGGCTGAAGGAACACAAGGATGAATGGATATTCTTTCCACACTCCTTGTCATTGCCTTACACCTTTGTCCAGGCACAGGTGTGTCCAAGAGAGGTCATTTCATGCCTCATATCTCAGGGGTGTTCACAGCCCTGCAGAGGTTTTGAATGGAGAGCTTGTCACAAAAGCTGCTTCCTGCAGGTGTTAGGAAGCTTTTACAGCAGAAAGTTGTTTACCCTTTTCACAGCAAAGGGAAAGTCAGGATGTTGATCCTTAATTAATTTCCCAGGTTTTCACTTGGGCCATGCCAGGATTGAGGGTGATGTAAAGGTGTGGGAAAGTTTGGGTGTGTTCTCCCTTCTGCCTCCAGCCCTGCCTGGGGCAGCCTGGACACCTCACTCCGAAGGGTTTAACCCACTGAGCAAAGTCAAAGCACGTGGAATTTCAGAGTCTCTGTGAATGGAGCAGACTCTGGGTCTTCCCAGAGATGGAGAGGGGTGAAGCAGCCCAGCACCAACGCTGCCTGCTTCTTGGAGGAGAGAATCCCCAGGCTTTTGGCAAAGAAGGAAAAACACCCAAATCCATCCAGCAGCTGCAGAGCAGAACCTGCCTCGCTCAGAACCTGCCTCGCTCAAAACCCCAGGCAGGAGAGGCCACTGGGGTGGGCTGGTGGCTGGAGCAGCTCCTGCTCAGCCAGCACCACGTGTCTGGCAAGAAATGCTCCCACAGAGGAGTCAGACACATCCAAACTTCAATGGATGCCCCATGCCTAGAAGTGTCCAAGGCCAGGTTGGACGGGGCTTGGAACAACCTGGGATAGTGGAAGGTGTTCCTGCCCATGGAAGGGGGGTGGAACGAGATGATCTCTAAGGTCCCTTCCAGCCCAAACCATTCTGTGACTCATGATGCTGAAAGGTGCATTTTGTGCCTCAGAACTGGAGCTGTATTTCAGAATTTTCTCAACTCGCAACACTTTGGGAGGACGAGGCACAGACAAGCACATCCTCTGTGACACCACCACTCAAGCAAGGAGTTCGGGTCCCCCGGAGCCCCAGATGGCTGAGCACGGCCCTAATTCCTGGGGCAGTTTGTGGGGTTTGGTACTTTAATCAAAAAACCCCCACTCCCATCAGAGCACAGGTGCTCTCAGCCCGAGTCTTTCACTGGGAACCCCTGGATGCTGCAGGCTGGACTGGGGGTGGGGGGCAGAAAGAAGCTGCATTTCACTTTTCTATCTCCAATTTAATGAGGAGAAAGGAGAGCTCTGGTGAAGCAGCTGCCTTGGCCAATACAGCAAACACTCCTTCTCCTCTGTGATGAGCACCAGAGGCTGGAGTGTGTCACAACCGCAATTAGAGGAGAAGCTGCTGGTGAGATTTAATTACACATTTGAGGCACAGCAGACAGGGAAGAGCATTGTTTATGCGTGGCCTTCTCGCCTGTAAAATAATTGGCACCATTCAGAAGGATGTGTGATGGAGCTGCCTGCCCTCTGGACTCGCCATTCCACAGCTCATCCCTGGTGCCTGCTCCGTGCCAGGCTGGCAGTGCCGTCCCCTCGGGCAGGTGCAGCTGGCTTGGGCTGTTAAAACTCCATCAGCTCTGAGGAGCCTCCAGCAAAGGGCAATTCTTCTGGATTTTAAAAGTGTTCCCTGTGGTGCAGCCCAGTTCAAACACTCCACCTAACACTGAATTCATTAGAAATTTCAATGCTGTAAAAGCCACGAAAGGAAAATCATTCCATGGCCGTCAGCCGGGCTTGATAATGGGAACGGATTCATCCCCTCCTGCAGCCCTCTCCAAGGGTGAGGCTGTAAATCAGCCCGACTCCAGGGGTCTGAGTGATGTCCCTGTGCCAGGGAAGGGTCACAATGCAAACACAGCCCCTCAAACTGCCAGCCTGGTTGGGACCATGGCCAAGAGCCGAGAGAGGGGCTGGGGAAGGGCTCCAGGAAACTCTGGGGCCATTACTGGTGGTTTTCCAATGGACTGGCAGTAACTGGTAGCTGGGCAAGAATAGACCAAGTCAGAACTGGTCCTTTTTGTCTCCTCAGTCCCTGGGACCTTGCTCCATGGTTTTCCATGCCACAGCAGCACATCCAGCTCAGAGAAAGCTGAGTGGAGCTACAGCTAAAGATTTCCATTTATCCCTTCACAGAATGTGCAGCCTTAGGACTTTCCATCACTGCCACCTCTGAAATAGATTGCCTTCTGCATCCCTACTGCTGGCAGAAGAAGAATGATTAATTGCAGGTACAAAACCAACAGCAAATTAATTTTCTTAAGTGTCCCATAGAAACGATCAGAGGGATCATGCATCTTTCCTACAGGATCCGAAAGAGCAACCACCAGAGCAGCCCGCAGGCCCAGAGACACGCTTACCTAGGATTTGCACTTCGTGGGTAATTCCGTAGACGTCTATGAGGGCCCAAAGAGGCCCGGAAACTTTAATACCACAGTGAAACAAGATGGGCTCCTCGTCGTTAATACTGTAGAAGACTCTCCCGTGCCGGTCCACCCAGAAGGCCAAGATATTGTCCCTGACCGCAAACCTCTCCGGCAGCGCCTTGGCCCAGTAGCCGGGCCGGGTGACAAGGTCGGGGCAGGCGTACTTTGGTATCTCCTCGGAGCTCATCTGCGACGGGTCGTGGATGGTGAAGCCGAAGCGCAGGGCCCCGCTCCAGCCGTGGTGCACGGCCACCAGCTTCAGGCGCACCTTCTCGTACAGGTGGATGGGCCGGTTGGTGAAGGTGACGCCGTTGCAGAAGCTGTTCCTGCGCGTGGCCTTGCGCGAGTGCGCGTCCAGCCGCACGTTCTTGCCCTTGGCCTGCGAGTGGAAGCGCGGCGGCTCCGTGATGGCCAGCACCGAGCGCCGCTCATGGCTGCTGTTGGGCAAGCTGTAGTAGGGCCGGCTGGACACCGAGCGGGGCTGGTGGCTCGTGTCTGCAAAAGGACAAAGCACATCTGTCAGCGGGGCTTGGCCCGAGCCGGGTGTCGGCTCGGCTGGGCGTGATTCGCGCCACCCAAAATATTTCACCGTAAAACAGCGCGCTTAGCCACAACCTGCAAAGACGTGTCGGGCAAAGGTTGGGCAGCTTCCCTGCAAAGCTGGGTGGGAAGGAACATCCTTTGTTCCCATCAGATGCTTCCTATTGCCCTTGGAAAAGCGCAACACCTGCGGCTCCGAGTTTCCTCCTCGCAGTGCACGTGCTGTTAACTCACACGGTGGCCAGAGACAGGAGCTCTGAGGATTGTGGCTGTTAAAAATCAGAGGTGCTCCAGATGAGCATGGATTTTAGGAGATTTTTGTGGGATGTGCGGCCACCAGCTCCTCTGTGCCCTGATTCTGTAATGATGAACAGGAACTTTTGACCAGCACAAATAATCCAAGACATTCAACAGCTGGAGCACCTCTGCATCACCAGACTGTTCTTCCTAAACCTTCAACCCAGCCCCCGGCTCAGATATCAGATGCAACTGGCACATTCAGGAACATTTCATCCTGTACAGCCTTGCCTTTACCCAGAACCTCCCATTTGAGCTCAGAGCACTTTATAAATGATTATTGTTTTCAGCTTCACAGCACCGCAGATGGCACAGAAATCCTGCCATCCTCGTTTTACAGATGGGAGAAGGAGAATTGATGGGTGAGATCTTGCAGCATTTAAAGTCAACAGCAATTCTGAGACCGATTTCAAGAAAAGCAGATTTGGGGCCTAAAGTGAAGTTCACACAGGCATGAAGCAGAAATGAAAAAAAGCTCAACTTTTAATCTTAAACCTTAGTTAGAAGCTCCCTGAGGTGGAGGCAATCTCTGTTGCATGTCCCTGAGCACGTGGGGACTCGCTCCAGGACCTGGGCTCCCACCACCACCACGGTGTTCCAGGGAATTCGGTCTCCCCATTCCCCACCCACTCCACCTCTCCTCCTCTCTCTGCACCTGGCTTTGTGAATTTAAAGCAAAAAACGGAACACATCCTGAATGCCCAAAGCCATCCTGTTAAATATCAAACCCCATCACATGCTCACATTCATTCTGAACTCTTTTTTTGCCACGTTTGAAGCTTTAGAAGCCGCCTGCCAGGCCCTTCCTTCAAGCTGCTTCCTCCCTGTGTGTAACCCCAGGCTTTGCTTCGTGACAAGGTAAGGATTTTCTGGCGTGTTCCTCTGTTGGAAGAAACCCACCAGAAGATCCTGGGAGCTCAGCTGGGCGAGCTGGCAGGAGGGCTGCAGCGGTGGCAGCTATTTCTGTGAGCAAAACCCGAGCAGACAGGGCAGCAAGAGGCTGGGACCTGGACTAAGGCACTGAGCAAAGAGAAGAGAGGTTGCAGCAAGATCTGAGCACAGGATTAGCCCTTCAAATCAGGCATCTGTAACAGGAGTCAAAGGGCTACGAAGGCAGCAAGCTCCTGTTTGCAGCAAGATAAAAATAACAATCAGAAGGTGTTTTGTCTCTTGGTTGGTCCTGCACGTGACAGTCGCTGTGTAATGGTTAATCCTGTCACACCAGTGTGAATTAACGCATCCTTGCTCTCACACCAGTGAGGGGAGGGTGCCAGTTCCATGCCAGGGCTGTGCAAAGAGCCCTGGAGCAGAAGGAGAAGGGAAAATCCTCCGCAGGTGTTCACTCCCCCTGCCCAGCCCAGCACCTCTGCAGGCCGGGCATCCCCCAGGACTGTCCCAGCACAGGAGGGTTCCCGAGGAAGGGGCATTTCTTTGGGTATTTCCGGGAGAAATCTCATTCCCTGCCTGCTGAAGAGCTAAAATGCAGAAATGGCTGCTCCCAGCACAGCCCACCCGTGGCTCATGTGGTGGGTGCTGCTCCGTGTGTGTGCCTGGCAGCGTTCCGACAGTGCTGCTGCTGCAAAGGGAGCGTGGACTGGGGGCTCCTGAGCGCGGGCAGGCAGGGACCCAGCCAGCACAGGGCAGGGGGAACCCTCTCCTGGCCTTGCTGCCCCGCACAGCTCCCCATTTTCCACGTGGATTCACAGAGCCTTTGTGCTGTCCAGGTGGGATCTGGGTCCAGCAGAGCTGGGACAGATCCCGAGGGGCTCCTGTGGGACCGGGCGGGCTCGGTGCCACCTCGCACCCTGCCTGGCTGGACAGCAGCCTCCCCTGGCAGAGAAACCCTCATTTGATAACCCACTGAGCTGCTTTTTGTTTCTGAAATGGTTAAAAACACCCCCCCTGTTGTTGCAAGTGCCACGGCCTCAATGTCCTCGTGCTGGCCAGGAGAAAGAAGGAGGGAAGAGAGTTTTTGTCCTCCTCTCTGCTATCCCCAAAATCCCCTCTTTTCCAGTCCCAGTGCAGCACCAGCCTCCCTCCCACAGCCACCTGATGGAGAAAAGACTCCTGCGAGGGCTGTGGAGCCCCTGGCACCCCGGCAGGCTCTTCTCAAGTCCCTCTCAGGAGGCACAGAGGACCGAGGTGGCAGTGCCAGTGCCACCAGCACGAGCGACAGGACGACAACGACGCTGGCACCCACTTCAAACACAGCTTTGGGTCCACCCTGCCAGAGGGGAACTCGGGGTCGGTGTCTGGCGCTTTTTGTTTTGGTTTGGTTTTTTTTTAAAAAAAAAGCCAGGAAAGCATATTGTGGCTAAACAATAGGAAAAGCTCCCTACGGAAATGAATGGATAATTTATTTATAACGCTGTTCCCCCCCTCCACGCGAACACCTGCCGGTGGAATAAAGCCTGACACAACCCGAGGCAGCGAGACAGAGTTTTCCCACTGAAACACGCCTGGGGCTGAGCTGGGGCATGTGCTTTGCTCATTAGGTGCTGCCGGGGACTCGCAAGCTCAACAGGATGTTTGTGCCTTTGAATTGCCCTAATTTGCAGCTCGGCTTCCACAGCTTGGATCGCATTTCGGTCCCTCTGCTATTGCTCCAAAGCCTCTCCTCTCCCAGCTGCGCATTCCCACCCAAAAGGTGGGATGACGACAGCCAAGCTCGTGGCAGAAGTGCCACCCCACCCCAGGGTGCCTGACAGGCAGTGAAGAGCTACGCCAACTCTTCTTTTTTTCAGCTGTGAGATTCCTACAACACTTGGGAGCAAGTCATTTCTTCCCTTTCTGCCTCGCTTCCCTGTCTAAAAGAGAGTAACACTCTTCCTCCACCTCACGGGCAGCTAAAAGGATTGAAAAATGTAAAGTTCCCAAACACTTCTATCCCTGAGCCCTGCGAGCCTGGCTGCATCATCACAGGGGACACAGACCCACTGGGTCCCCCTGAGGGATGCCTTCAGGTTCCACCTCTCCTTTTATTCCAGAGTTTTCCATTTTCCATCCCCACTCTCGCCAGTTTCAAACGTGACACTCACAGCATGTCCCTCAGACGCACGAGCAAACAGAAAAGGCAGGAAAATGGAAGGAAAAGCTGAAGTGAAGGGTAAGGAACGGTCTGAGGCTCCTCACTGAAAGCTGAAGGATAAACCCTTCTGGCAAGGCAGCATTCCCATCCACATCCTTGTGGTGTCAGATGACACTGAGGCAGATTTGGGTTAGGGGGGCCCGTGCTCTCAGCTGAAGCTTCACCTGCTTTCCAAAGGCCAGCACGCTCATTCCGGAGGTTAGGCTGACCTTTGGAGATGTATTTTAACAGACATGCACTTTGCATTTCAAAAAGGTACAGCAGGCAGACCCTGGACAAATTCCACATATTTATCACGGTTCCAGTTCTAAAAATAAACATTTTTTTTCACCCATTTGTTCACAGCACCGGGTTTGCAGTGGCACTGTAATCCCACTGACAGCAGCAGGCAAAATGCAGCTCCAGAGCCCCCTCCGAGGCTGCTGCTCTCCCAAGGCTGTGGGATGCTCAGCTGGGGAGTGACCTCAAGCCAGATCCATCCTGCCTTCACTTGCCCTGACAAGCCAGGCAGGGATAATACCCCTAAAAAGGGGGAGAAGGGAATAATGTTCAAGGAGACCAGAGCTACAGCGAGAGCAGCCTGACAGGAGGAGGAGGAGGAGGAGAGTGCTGCCATCCTGATGCGTCACCGGTAAATCCATGGTCTGCACCAAAACACATTCCCTGGCTCCCATGGGCCGTTCCTGAGGGCCTTTCCCAAGTGAATCCATCACAGAAGACCCACAGGATGGCAAGGGGCAGTTTGGTGGCCAACAGGGATGTGCAGTGGGTACAGAGAGGGAAAATTACTGGGACCGTCCCCAGCTCGCAGCAGACACAGCCCATGCTGCGGCAGCGTGGCCTGGCCTTGGTCAGAGAGAGGCTGAAAGGTTCAGAGAAGTGGCTGAAAGATTCAGAAGAGGGGCTGAAGAGCTCAGGGGAGAGGCTGAGACGCAGCAGCGTGCAGCCCGAAATCCACGTCTCGAGCCTCGTGCCCGGCGAAAGGGAATCCACCGGACACACCCACGGCTTATCTTTATGGGCTCTGCGTTATCTGCAGCACTGGAACCTTCTCCTATCACAGCAGATGGTTGGGTGGCTGCTGCTGCTGCTGCTGAACATTCAACAAGGTGTCTGCAGACAGGTGGCTTTGGCTCTGTGACAGCAAAACCCCGGCAGGTGGGGACAAGAAGGGCGAGGCCACGGCGTGACAGCGAGCTGCTGGGAACAGCCCGGTCCCAGTCCATCCCAGCACGCTCCAGTCAAAGCACAGTGCTCAGCCCACGGCAGCTCCACTGGAAGAGGCTGGGAGAGGCAGGGGAGGCTGTTCCTGCAGCTACCAAACGTCCCCAGCAACACGGAACAGGATTCAGCTCCGACACGATCTTATCTTCTGAGGACGAGAGATACAAATCTGCTCACATATAAATTTAGTGCGCTGTCTAGACATCTATTTCGTTTTTGTTTTTTTTTTAAATACAGAAAATGTGTCAGGGAGCTCTGTGGGAAGCACTGGGGTGGCCTATTCCACGCTCAGCAGTGTGGATTTGGAAAGCTGGGCTACCAAATCCAATCAAAAAAAAAAAAAAATCTGCCTCATTTCTGAATGTCCTGCTGGCTCCAACAGTGGAAAATTCAGTTAATAAATATCCCCCTGTGTAAATTCCAGTGGTTTGCACAAGCAGTCTGGAGCCCTGTTCTGCTGTAATGCCTGGTCCTCTAACCTGAAACAAACTTCCAGGGAATTCAGAGAAGGTTCATGTGCAAGAGAGTGACACAGAAATTGAGGTGTTAAGGGGACACTGAAGAGCCTGTGATGAATTACAGGAAATGTGGCATTTTTGAAGAAATGCTTGTGAAGGAGGGGAGGAGGAAAGACAGACAAAAGTCATTTTTTCATTAAAAGAAGCTGTGTTGTGGCACTGAGGTAACTCTCAATGCAAATATCTCACTGACATACATCATTTCTCATTGCAGAACAGTTCAGAAGAATCCCTGGCAGAGCGCAGGAATTGACTTTAGCTCTCAAAATCAAGTTGTGGCTGTTTCCACAAGAAAACCCTCTAATGCTTGAAATCAAACATTTTATGGGGGATTTAAAAGAAAAGCTAAAATCCATTTTTTTTTCCAGGCAGGGGCTAATGACATATTTATTCTGGACTTCTAGGTGTTCCTCCATGAAAACAGAGAGGTATTTGCCAACAGCATTACGCAAAATCCTTTAGTTCTGATCCTTTTTCCCCAAACCAGCAAACACAGGCAACTCCAGCAGGGCCTTGCAGCATTTTCCAGGCTGTTCCACCTCCTGTCCCCCACTGTCCTCAGGAAAGGAGCTCCTGCACTGCTGCTCCTTTCAGCTCAAACCCTTCTCCTGCAGTGAGGAGCTCACGCCAAAGTTCAGCCACATCTTGTAAGAGAACGAGTGCCCTGAAAGGAAAGCCAAGACCAAGGCTTAGCTCTCCTGATTACCCCAACATCTCCTCATGGCAGCAGCACTGGAACCAAAAGGTGGGGAGTGCAGCGGAAACTCCGATGTCTCCCTCCCAGGAACCACCAGCTGGCTCCAGGCAGAAAATAAACCACGACAGAAGCTCCGCTCCAAGGATGGAAAGTGCTGATGGCAAATCCTCCACGACCTAGAAGAGCTCCAAAGGCTGAGGAGAGCCCAGGCAGGAATACTCTCCCGGACCTTCTGCTTGGCTTTGCTCTTGGTGTAGAAGAAATCAAACACACCACAAAGAAAGCCAGGGCGTGACTTGGATGGAGAGGCGTTGCCAGAGGGAAGTGGGCAGCCCCGAGCTAACCCAGTAAAGGTGGATCAGGCTGTAAAAGCAGGGGCTGCTGCCCAAAAAAACCTCCTGCTGGGTCTGCAAGGATGGGAACATCGACCCACACTCACCTCTGCCTCTCTCACTCTGAGCACGCAGGAATTTTGCTACAAAGTTGGCCCCATCTTTATTACAGGCTTTTAGTCCTGCATATAAATAGCACCAAGTATACACAGAAGCCAGCGATTAAGCACGGAAAAAAATCTCCCCTTCTCTGTATTATTAGGGAATCTGGGTCAATGAGTCTGCAACTCGAGTAACAAATTCTTAGAGCTGGTTAATGAGAGACAGAGCGAGCGGGATGGAGGAGAGGCAGGGTTCATGCCATAATCCCTGCTTAAGTCCTTCAGTGCAAGCGATGAAAGCAGCTGTGTGATGGATGAGGAGCCCTGGAAATGGCACAGCTCCCTGTGAGCCGTTCCACGGGCTCGACACCCAAGTCCTGGCTCGGGTCGCTCCCGAGGCCGCGCTCCCGAGCCAGAGAGCGCCGAGAGATGTCAGGGATTTGAAAGCCATCGCGCAAAACTCGCCGGAACTTTTGGCTACTGGCTCCAGATGAAAACATCTTGTCAGGAATGATCAGTCAGCCACTCTCACTGCAGCTCTTAGTGGGGATTTTTGGGCCGTGCTCTCACTAATCAGCCGCATGTGCGACACGCACGAGTTCACGCACCGGCAGAGCGAACCCCGGCCCCTGACGTGATGTATTACGGCTCTGCAAAATTGTTACCTTCTTTAGAAAGTGAAGCTCAGCCTGGGGAGAGCAGAGGGCTGCTCAGCTCAGTTTGTCTTCTCAGAGTCCATCGCAGAGTTTTGGGAGGTGACCAAAAGCAGGGAGAAGGGAGAAGCTGATGGCTCTTAAAGCAGCTCCACAAATGGTTTCTGAGGAATGCTGGGTTGGAAATGATCGTCACTAGGTTGGAAGACTGAATATTTTCCGAATCTAAATGCTCAAGGATTGTCAGTCGGGGATTAAAATATTTATTTCTGTGATTTATTGTTTTCGTTGTTTTCTAGAAACGGGCAATGTGCACCAGCAAGCAGAGAGAGCATTAAAATATGCAACACTTGAGGCTGGAAAGACTAGTCTGGGAGGAATGAACACAGCTGGAGACCCCAGGTGGGAGGAGAGGGGCAGAGATGTGAACAAAACCCTCATGTTCTCTGGGGTGGCTGGGTCCTGCTTAGGTTTAAAAATTCAGACAGAAATAAAGTCCAAGCTGAGGGCACAGACATAGCCTAAGAGCAGCCCAAGAGCCCCCAAAAACCTCCTGTATCCGTGAGTGCTGCTGGCCCCTGGAGGCCACCCCATGGCTCTCTCTGTGTGAGACCCACCCCCTGCTCCTGCCTGATCCCCCTGCACAGCAAAGGGCAGAGGATTCCTCACAGATTAAAAAACCTGGGCTGGTCTCCTTGCCCCCAGTTCCCCTCCATTCATTTCTCACTTCCAAGACAACTCCTCTCCCACAGACAGGATAAACAGCTCAGGTTTTCAGAGCAACACTTTGCTCCAAAAGCACCGTCCCGAATTGGTGTTTTCCAGTCAGGACTGGGATTTGTTGAAGAGCTACAAGAACCTGTGCCTGCCGTCATCACTGACACTGAAATGCTCCATGCCCTCAGCCTCCTGCTGCTGCCAGAGCAGCACGCAAGGACCATTAATGCAAATAAACTCCCCGTTTCCATTGAGCCTTTTCTCCTGGCCAGCTGCACCAAGTCATCTGCACCGGGGATTTATAAATAGTGACCATGTCATTCCAATGCTAATGGCTTTTAATGAAACTGAAGGATGGCATGCATTCCCTTTTAACACCCCCGGAGCTGCGATTCCATTCCATGCCACGGTTTCAATCCAGCGCTCATGGAAAGGGCGCTGGGACTTGGCACATCCTTCCCACAGCCCATCCGTGTGCTGCTTCCAGCACGGACAGGAACACAAAGGGGGAAATCATTTCGTTGTCTCCCTGATGCAGGAAACCCACCCATCCCCTACAGACAGGCACTGCACCACGAGGGCAGCTTGTGACACAGGCAAAAAAAACCACAAAAAACAAAAGCTTTGAAGAGCGATAGTGGCAGTTCAGCTTCACTTTCCACCCATTGTTCTCCAAAAACCCCCCAAAAGCCAGTGTTTACCTTATCTTCATCCCTCTGGGTTTGGGTTGTACAATTGACACGCCTTTCCCACCTCCCAAAAGCATGTTTGGAGCAAGGCCAGGACATGAGCTGTGCTGTCAGAGCCCTCACAGCCCGTGGGTGAGTCAGGTGGGGCGTGTGAGGCTCGAGCCAAGCGTGGTTTCCACACTCACTAAAAACACCAGAAAACTTCCCCTTGGGCACAGGGATCTTCCAGCTCCAGGGCCAGGGAGGAAGAGAAGCAGCAGGTGATGAGGACCTGGTCTAGTGAAGGTGTCCCTTCCACGGCAGGGGTGTGGAATGAGATGACCTTTAAGTCTCTTCCAACCCAAACCATTCTGGGATTCCATGAAGAGCAAAGCCAGTGCTTGGAGCGATGCTGCAGGTGCAGGAAGGAGAGCCCGGCCATTCATTCCACCTTCAACTTTTCCCAAAAAACCCTCAAGATAAAAGGAACAAACCTGCTATTTTTCTTCACTTCCTCGTTTTTACAGAAGCCTCTTTTGTCTTTATCTCTCTTCGCCGCGGTTCTAAGGGTCTCTTTTTTGTTTTTCCCCTCCTAATTACAACTTCTCTACACTCCAAAGAATTCAGTTTAAAAGAAGAAAAACAGTGGAGCTATTCCAGTCCAAACAGGGATGGATATCCAGAGAGCCATCAGATTTAAGTGGCACCCATACAGGGCTTTTGATCTGTCCTAACAGAGCCAAAAACCCCAGGAAAAGGGGGGAAAGGCCCCTAGGAAGGTGTTCTTCCCAGTAAGCCCCTCTTCCAGCATTTTTTAACAGTTCCTTTTCTATTTACGCACAATTTAAACAGTGATCTGGCAGCAGGAGGGGAAAATGCTTGGGGAGGAACGCATGGCTGAGGAAGCTAAATAAAGCAGCGGCCAGGTCTTCAATCATCCTATATTTTATATATACAAAGGCTGCGATCCCACTAAGCTTTTCCAAAACAATATGTAAAGAATCCAAAACAGGGCAAAGCAATGGTAATAACTGGTCATAATTAAATCAGGGGGACAGCACAGCTCTGCTCCTCTGCCAGGCTCGTTTCCCTGGAGGAAGGGCCAAGGGACAGTGGGACTGGTGGGACTGGTGGGACTGGGAGGTCTCACGGGGCTGTGCTGGTGGGCTGGTGCCTCAGGCCAGCACTGTCCCAGCAGGGAGATTTTAAATAAATTTAGTGCTGGCCAAACTCTCTTTCTTAGTGATCTGAAGAGCTGATGACCTCACTCAACTCGTGTGCAGTCCAACCTGTACAATAACATCACATACTTTGCTGGCTGTTTTAGTTAATATTCAAACAAACAAGCCGTGGCTTTTTTTCCTAAGTACTTCAGAAACAAATCCAAAAAAATTTTAAAGGGAAAAGAAAAAAAAAAAGTTAAAAAAAAAAAAAAAAGAGTAGAGTTCTGGTCCAGAAACACAGGAAAACATCCAAACATCCCACTAAAAAAAGATGCATCCTTCTTTTCCTTAGCTGAGATTTTAAAAAATGCAGACTTCTCTGCCTAGCTGTGAAGGCACTCTGAGAGGCAGGTGGTTGTGCAACACTTGGCTGCTGCGTGGCTCAGCTCTGAGATCCTTTTCCATGATATTTGCAGGAATTAATAAGAGGAAACAAGACCCACTTCAAGACATTAAAGTGTCCAAACAACAAAAAAAACCCCCACAGTCATACCATTACTGGACACACCATGACCTCAGCCCCCTTCCTTCAGCTCAAGTGTCTTCAATTATTTCAACACCAGAAGGGTTTGAGCAAGAGAGGTTTATTTTTAAGCTTCTGTGTCAATTCCAGTGGGGTTTGAACCCAGCACACCTAAATCAACACCAACATTTTTCTCCTTTTGCTTTGTGGTATCACAGCCAAAATATGATAGAGGCAGGTGAACCAAAAACGATCTGGAGATGAGACACAATTCCTCGCGTTGCTGAAGAGCCAGAAAATGGCCAAAGCCTTTTATTAGTTGCTCCCTGCCCCAGAGGAAAGAATCCCTGGCGTGAAGGTGTGAATTACAGAGCAAACAGCGCTGCAATGTCCAGGTCCGGGCAGTACCAAGCCCTAATTCCCACCCTGTTTTCTCACCTTTTTAAGGTGGAGCTTGGACTGTTGCTCAGCAGAACACATTTGGTCAGTACCTTCTGAACATTTCACTGCAGAGCTGCAAGTTGTTGTTGTTATTATAGCTGTGTTTTGAGGGGTTTTTTTGTATTTTTCATTGATCTTTTCCACCTCTAAACCCCAGAGCACAGTGCAACAGCACTCCTTGGTAACTGTGGAATTGGGAATATTAGAAATCCCACATGAAACAACATGAACAGCTGCCTGAACCCTCCCATTTCCACCCAGATGGGTCTTGTTTCAATTAACGGAATCAAACCAATTCAGAGCCATTCACTGGCCTTGTTTGGACTTACTTGGAAAAACACACCTATAAATCACATCTGAAAAGCTGCGAAGAGAGAAAGAATTTGTTCCTCTTTGGGCAGTTCTTTTTTTGTTTGTTTTGTTTGTTCTTTTTTTGGTAGAAGAAAATTTTGGTACCAAAGACAAAATACCCAATTATGTGCTGACAGCTCAGAGCCTCTGTGGTTCTGCCACAATAAAACACAACTCGACACTGTCCCTCCAGTTCTTCAAAACACAGGGCACCCAGAGGCTCCCGTTTGCATCATCTCCCTGGGATTCTGAGCTGGAAAAGGGATTCCAAATGTACAGAGAGCCTGAAGTCATCAAAAGAGAGCCACACCAGGGATTTCCCTGGTCCCAAATCCATCAGACACTGAGTGTTGTGGGTTTCACTGCTCATGGAGCATTTTGAAATGCCAAATCGCAGCAGTCAGAGCTGCAGGAAAACCAGCACAGAATCCCAGAATCATTTTGGTTGGAAAAGCCTCCCCAGACCATCGAGTCCCACCTGTGCCCCATCCCCACCTTGTCCCCAGCCCAGAGCACTGAGTGCCACCTCCAGCCCTTCCTTGGACACCTCCAGGGATGGGCACTCCAAACCTCCCTGGGCAGCCCCTGCCAAGGCCTGAGCACCCTTTCCATGGGGAAATTCCTGCTGATGTCCAACCTGAGCCCCCCCTGGCCCAGCCTGAGGCCGTTCCCTCTCCTCCTGTCCCTGTTCCCTGCGAGCAGAGCCCGACCCCCCCCGGCTGTCCCCTCCTGTCAGGGAGTTGTGCAGAGCCACAAGGTCCCCCCTGAGCCTCCTTTGCTCCAGGCTGAGCCCCTTTCCCAGCTCCCTCAGCCACTCCTCATGGGATTTACAAGGAGACCTACGAGGAGATGGGGGCAAGGATTTGTTCCCAGTCTGAAGGACACACTTCTGCTGGCGATTCAGGTTCAAGCAGCATTTTCCTCTCCAGAGTTTGAGGATTCTTAATAGTGCTCCCAGTACCACTGTAAACCCCAGGATTATCCAAAAGACAGGGAGAGCTTGGGAAGAGCCTTGCTCGGGTAGAGCAGAGATCTGAGATGCTGAGTGATGAGTGACAGCTGGAGAGGACAACAGCAACCACTCCAGAGGGATGCAGGAATAGGCACAGAAAGGGGAAATGCAGGAATGTGAGCACAGAAACATCCTCAGCACTGCCCTACCCAGCGTTTCCGCCCGGCACCTTCAGCCCTCTGCAAACGAGGAAAGCAGGACTGCCCGATGTGCGCGAGGTGAGGAGGCAGGGAGCGAAGCAGGGAGGGGGGAAAATACGGTCAGAACGCAGAGGCGCACAGGGAAAGCTTCTCCCTCCTTCTGGGACTGTGTAACGAGGTCACACCATCAATCCCATCCCAAAGGAAAATCTGAGCGAGCGGTTAAGGGCTGCTTGACGCGGTTTGGAGAGGATTCCACCAGCGTGCCCGCAGACTCTGGTATTTCCAGGAGTGCAGTTAATTTGCACGGGGCTGTAAACATTGACTAAATAGGAATGCATACAGAAAGATGCTTTGCAACAAGTTTGGTTTGAAATGAGAAGTGGCATTGACCTCCCGGGGAGGAATGTCCCTCTGCTCAGAGATGGTCAGCTGAGTGCTCAACCAGGGTGGGAGAAACAAGGAGCTCGCCCAGGGAGCTGGGAAAGAAATTCTTATTTTTGTTTTCTCTTCTCAGAGTAGCTTTTAATATTTCTAAGAGCCAGAGGCATTCTGAAAGAAACACAATCCCTCGAAACGTAACTTTGAAAAGGGGCTCGTTTTGAATCAAAATAAATTTTGAAGAAGAAAAATGTGAACACACTCCTACTAAGTGATAAACTCCAGCTGTTCCACATAGGGCTGGCATGGCAGGGAGAAATAACTGACAAATAATTTTATTAATTAACCGTCAGAGTGTCCTCATGAGCTGATGGGAGGCCCTCCACCCCGGGCTCCCCACAGAAGGGAAATAATCTGCACTGCTATTAATAATCTGCCCTGGAAACCATCAGATTGAGGGAGGAAAGGGCTGTTTCAATTCATTAATTATGAATATTAAACAAATCAAGCTTTGAAGCTTAGTTCATAACGAGTCAAACTTCCACTATTGTTCTGCTCGGGAAAATCCGACTCTCCAGACAGCATCTGTCAATCTGATCGTTATGTAGTTTAATGAGGGAGAAAGAATGTGTTCTCTCTCACCTGCAAAAGCTATCTGAGCCTTGTAATTATTTGCCTTGATAAATTTAATTTGAGTTTTCCCTTCCAGATTTGGCTGGTCAAGTTAAACTATAAAGATTATTCATGGAAAAGCAACCGCAGTCGGTTACTAGGATACGAAAAAATCACTTAGTGTGTTCCTCCAATGAATAATCCCAAGCAGAACACACACAAATTCAATAAATTATGAATTTCTCGCTCTCTCTTACATAAACATCGGGGTGGCAGAGGCATTTCTTGGAAGCCTTCAATATAAATTCATCTCTTAATGACTGTGCACTAGCAAAACAAACAGAGGGGATGGCTGAGCCCCGCAGGTGAGCTGCATCCTTTGTCTAGACACGGAAGTTTTGGCGGCAGGCAGGGTGCCCAGGGCTGGCAGATCCACGGTTGCCGTATCTGGGAGCAGACCCTGGAACCTGGCACGCTCTCAGGCCCTGGCACAGCGGGTGACGTCAGCAGCAGGCTAAGCTAATTCGGAAGAAAGCAATTCTTATTCCAGAAAAAAAAGAAAATCCCCATTTCCTGCACAATTCCGTGGATCTGAAAGGTCTTACATAAAGTGATGCCTTAGGTTTTAGCTTTTACATTTTTCAGATTCTGTATTCTCTGCATTCCCAGTGTGTGGCTCTGAGCTGCCTCGCAGCCTGGCAGCTGCTGCTCTCTCATGCTCACACAGACATAACAAAGCCTCTCCAGGCCTGCTCTGCAAGGACACCCAGCCCGTCCCAGGCCCAAAATGTGTAACCCAGCACCTTGAGAAGCGGGGCGAGCTGAGGGGCAGTTCCATCATCAGCTAAAGTTTAATTGGCCAATTTATGCTGATCTGCAAATGGACCAAACCTATAACAGTGTGAAGAACTCGGGACTCGGGGTCCATCTCGGGTGCAGCCTTTGGCCTGCCCAGGGTGTGCCTCTGAAGGCCTTTCCAATAAATATCCACCTTTATTCCCTTACTCCTGCCTGGTCTCTGTTTCCAGGTTGGCCTTTTCAGGCATCAAAAGCACTCGTCAGACGTCTGAAGGCACGAGGCAGAAAGAGCTACAGAGTTGTTTAGGCTGGAGAAGAGCTCGGAGATTATCGAGCCCAACCTCTGCTGAAGGCAGGGAGAAGTTTTCCTGCAGCCATCCGAGGCCCCCAGCCCAGCACGAGGATGGGCCAAGCCTCCTGGAATCAGACAGAGCCGCTCTGACAGCCTTTGCGGCAGCACTGGGACTCAGGAGGTTGATTTCGGTCACTGAGCAGCGTCCGGGCCCCGTGCGTGTCCGGGGCCGTGCATCGCCCTTCCCATCCCTCCCAACATCCCTGGAAAACAGCGATCCCCGGGCACAACCTGGCACAAACCGCTGCTCCAGGCTGGGGTATTTAAAGCCGCGCCACAGGGGCTGAGATCACTTTGGATAAACTTTACCCGAGATGGATTTCCTTGAAATTGCGCCTTGTGACGCTTCTGTCCTTCTCACCCTCTGCCTCTGGTCACCCCATGGCTGGAGCTGCTCTGCTGCTGCCACATCACCCGGTAATTGCTGTTTGAGGCGCACAGATCAGGTGCCAGGGTGGAGATCTGCCTTGCACCCTGCAGAGGACACCTCCCTGCCTGCAATTCGGAGATATATGGCAGGGGGAGATGTTCTTTATCTCTCCAAGCAACAACCACTTCCTAAATTGTTTCAGTTTTCATTCTTGGAAACCCTTTTACTTTGCAGGACAAAATAATCGAGAGGTTTTGCTGGTGTACTGAGGGAAGGACCACCACAGAGCAGCCCCTACAGAGGTCACAGGGGGACACAGCTTCTTGCCAGGAGCCTACAGGGATTATGAAGCCCACCTTTAGCCCTGGTAGTCCAGTTCTACTCATTCCACTCCTAGCTGTTATATTGCTTTATAACAAATAAAAATAACAACAACTTGTTCTTTAAGATCTCCAGTGATAGAAATATTCTTATTTATTGTATTCCACCAATGCTTCGCATCGGTGTTAACCTGCCTGGCTGCATTCTGGGGAGCACGTGCTCCAAATTCCCGGTCCTGCCTTCTCCCCAAAATTCACTGCAGCCTCTCAGCTCTTCCTCTAACAGAATTTTAGCCACTCCCAGGGCACTACACCAGGCAGATCTCAAGGAGTGGTTTGTGTTCCCAGAAAAAAAAAAAGCTCCATCCAACCGTGTCAAGTTTAAGACCCCAAGAAACAGCAATTTTCCCTCATTAGGAATTATGCTTTCAGCCTGAGGAGATAACTTTTGAACCGCACTCCATAAATTCCAGAACACATCGAGCTGAGCAGCCGGTGTCCCGATGAGACCACAGCAGATAACAGGCTCAGGAAAGCTGCTGCCACAGTGCCAGTTATCTCCGAGCAGAGCAAGATAAACTTGAATGAAATTATTTCATTTGCGCTGCCAAATGGGATATTCTATCTTTTATCTTTGGCTTCTCCAGGCAGGGCCTGGAGGATTTAATGTTTGAGTTATGGAAGAGGGCAAAAATCAAAAATCTTTATTCCCTGGCATTTGGAAACCTGATGGAAAACTTTTACCCAAGGAAATTCTTTCTTGACTGACTGTTTTCCCTGTGTTGCCACACAGGCAACAAAAATCAGAGCTTTGCTTTTATGTGTCTATTTATTTCTCCCACATAACCATTAGACATTATCCTATCATGAGTGCAATCACAGGAAAATGGTTAAAATAGAATTCCTAAAGTGCAAAATGATCACTATTATGTAAAAATCCACAGCAAAACCAGCAAACTTCGAAAATGAAACCTGTTACATGCAACTCTCCAGCCAACAACCCTACAAACACAACTCCATCCATCTTTCTCCCTTCAAAGCATCAGCAGCTCTTCAAAAAAATCCTAAATGTGATTTCCCAGCTGCCCTGGGAAAGCTTTGGAGTGCAGTCGGATGGTTTTGTCTTGAAGGAACCTTCCTGTGCAATTCAAGCAAGAAATCATTTCTTATCTTCTGATTTGGCTTCCTTACAGCAGAAAGGTGCAGAAAGGAAAAAAAAAAGACATGGAAAAAAAAAACAACTCCAGGTTTTGCTGGAGCAGGGGAAGGATCGGGGTCAGATCCTCTCAGGAGATTTCTGAGCTGCTCCATTGCCAGAGGTCTGAAAGAACCCAGGGAGAAAAAGCTCCGGGGTGGAAAGCAAGCCCTGCTTACACAAAGCAGAGGACGAGATCTCCCTGGACACAGAGGGGAAAACAAATTAACAAGCAAGAAATCACTTTCTCCTCCCTCCCTCCTCCCCAAAGCCCTGCTTCAACTGCTCAGACACCAGTACTCAGTAATTGAGACAACAGGGCATCCAGGTCTGGAGGGAAAAGCTGGCACAGGTGAGCTGATAATAAAGCTTTCGAGCAGACATCTCAGTGCCAGTGATTCACTCTTTTCCTCATACACAGGGAAAACAAACACAGCCATCATCCAGGTAGGGAACAACACAGAGTAAACAGCATCTCCTTCCCACCAAAAAAGCCCTCCCATGGGCACAGATCTTATCCAAGGGAGCCTTGGGAAGGGCCTGGCCCTGCTGATGCCCCTGGGGAAAAGAGGTGGGATGGGGAAGGATGCGGAGAAGTGGCAGAACCTCACCGAGGGCACCAAAAACACCACGGGGGACCGCTGGCCCAGGGTCTGTCCCCTCCAGGACACAGCAGCTCAAGGGTGGAGATGCTGCCTGAATGAGAGGACAGAACAAAGTATGGAAATCCTCCTGCAGCAAAACTTCCTCCAGCTGCCGCAGACAGAAGAACTTCCCCGAGATGTGACACGGAGCCAGGCCCTTCCCCACAGCCCTTCAGGCTCCCACCGCCTTCTGCGCTTGTTGGCAGCCGGGCACACCTCTGCCCTCTGAGGAAGTCTGGAGAACGGAGCATTTGGGTGCCAGGGAGCCCCAGCTGCGGCCCAGGAGCTCCTGAGGAGCGGGGAAGGTGCAGGCCATGAGTCAGCGCCGTGGTTTGGCTGCTGTGCCCGGCACAGGACTCCAAACTGCTCCCAAAAACTGCTGCGGGCTGGGGCAGGGAGGCAAACGCAGGAGATGGAAGAGCCATGGAAATACAAAGAGCAGAGATGGAGGAGATCGCACGAACCTTCCCCCCTGGGGGAATTCAGCTGGGATCTGACGCGTGGTTCAGGGAATCTCACCCAGCCTGGTCCCATCCTGCAGCCACCCCAGCCAGCAGCCCCCGGGCTCTCCCTCGCTCTGCCCCTGCCTGCTGCTGCCAATTCGCTTCCCTGCTTCTCTCCTGAGCCCACCACATCCATCACGGTGACGTGCACGCTCCACCTTAGGAAAGCCTGCTCTTAATTTAGCTGCCAAGCCGCGCAGATAGGCTCTGTAAACAGCGGGATGCTGAGGAGAAGGGAAATGTTTCCTTTCAAGGCAAACCCCGCAGCGGGACACCGACCGCCCCAAAGTGCGGCTCCACAGCTCAAGGAGCTCGGCGGCTAAAGCCACTGGAGCTCGGGAGGCCAGAGGTGCTGATTATTTGCATTCCTGATTGAAAAAGGCAGCGAACGTGACGTGCGAGGAGGATCCTCGCTAGGACGGGGAGAGAAACCCGGCCTAAGCCTCGCAGTGACTCATCCCGCTCCTGTCAAATAAACATTAATGCCCGCGCATCCAAAGCGGAGCGCCTCCAGTGAAACACCTTCAACATCCTTAAGCACTTGCACAGGTTGTCAAAGTGACAGCGTGCTGGGAAGCAGCGATTTCCTCTGCCTGCGGGGAGGGCTCTCCGAGGGTGCTGCCCACACGCACAGACTCTGGGGTGGGATTTGAGGCGTCTCCAGGAGGGTGAGGTGGTGACAACGCAGGTCCTCCAGGCCCGCAGCAATGATCGGAAGAAATAAAGGTGAAATCAAAAGAAATAAAAAGGGGGGAAAGTGCTGCTTGCCAGAGGTCTGAGCAAAGCAATTCCCCTCTGGAGCGTAAACAGCGAAAGAGAAGAGAGGGCACCTGCCCAGCACTGCCCCGTGGAGAGCAAGGGAGAGCTCTGGCTTTAATGACACACTTGGCACTGTGCTGTGTGTGTGTGACAGCCCCTGGGCCACGGGGCGTGACACAGCTCCAGTGAACCAGGAGGTGATGCCTGCCTGGAGTGGAGCACAGCCGTTCCTCCAGCCTGGACAGCCTGAGCTCATCTGGGCGCACACAGTGGTTAAAGAGAGTCCTCAGCACACAATCAACCTCTTCCAGCTCTAAATCGCACAGAAGGCTGAGCAGCTTCACAGGTTTGCTTTTGGAGAGTGGAAAAGCAAAAGGCTGCTAAGAAAGCAGCAATTTAATGTCTTTTTTTTTTTTTTTTTTGCACTTCTATGACCCCCCTCCTGGAGATGCTTCATAATTAATTAACGCTTGAACCCCCATGTGAGCCAGGGTTTCCCACCTTCCTTACATTCAAAGCAATTCTGTGATAAGCCACTTGCTCAAAAGTCACACAGGGAGTCATCAGAATCAGTGACAGACTCTCAAAACCTGAACTCCCGGCCTAAAGGATGCAGAAAAACAGGCAAAATAGGGCTGGAGTTACACCTGCAGTCAGTGTCGATCAGCACTGAACCAAACCCAAACCAAAAACTGGTCTGAACAGGAACCTTTTTCACTCAAACCAGAACAACCTGAAGTGGTATTTTGTAGTTTTCTTGAAGTCCGACTGGAGCCAAATCAAACAATTTACTGAACTCCTGACGACAACAAGAACTCCTCCCACAGTGCATCACTAGCAAGTGAAGGAGGAGGGACCAGAAAACAAATCTAAACAAAAGTGCTCCTTGAAGCGAGATTTTAGCCCCTGGAAAAGGCAGAAGAGATCTTTTCCCGCTGAGTGGACTTTGCTCCTCATTTCTTAGAAGAGAAATGAATCAGTATTTTGAAAAGGAATACACAGAAATGTCACTTTTTACTCACAAGCTGTAAATTCCTGCTGCTCTGCTGTAACCGGGCTCCTCCAGCCATCCCTGTTTCGCCTGGCAGATGGGAGCAGCAGCCTGGTGAAGGCCTAAACTTGAGATTTCTGCCTTGCTGAGAGCAGGTTGATGATTAGAAGCCTTTTCCTTAAGAATACAAAATAATTTCTTGCAACAAAGTCACTTCTGCCAGAACAAGCCCCATTCTCCCTCGTGTTTACCAGACACAAATGCCACTCATACTTGGTATTCCTCGCAGTTGTGAGGAAGGCTGTGGGAGAAGCACAGCAATCAGATCCCAGCCAGACTCTAAAAAGGGAATTTGGCTCCTTTGTTAAATACCAATGCCCCTATTTGGGTCAGGACCAACAACTGGATCCCAACTGGAAAGTCCTGCACTTGGTGAGTGCCCCCTGCCCGCCCTGCCTGTCCCAGCAGCTGTCCACCCTCACCCTGTCACCACGGGGACACTGCTGCTGTCCCAGCCTCCCAGACACTGCTCCTCAGAAGGGTTTCCATGGATCAGGGGGATTTTCCCCTCTCCCAAGCCTGCCCCGCTGAGCTCCCGGCATCTTCCTGTTCCCACTGGTTATTAACCATTTTCTGAGCCTCGTGTGTGCCAAGGAGAGCAATCAGCCTGGAGAGATGAGTTCATGGAGGAAGGAGCCCCATCCACGGCACCAGGGTGGTTTGTGCTGCTTCCTGCCTCTCCCACCCCAACTCCAGACCAGGCACAGAGCCATGAACCCCACGGAACCCGCAGCCCTCAGCCTCCCAGCCCGCTCTGCAGGCCAGGCCGGGTGCTGCCCATCACCTGCAGTGCTGCCCAGCCACCCCAGCGCCTGCAGGAGCCAGGGACATGCCGTGCCCCGAGAACCAACACCTCCCTCCTGCCTCCCCGCCTGCCCGCACATCACCTCGGGCCACGGGCAGCGAGCGGGGAGGCGAGCGGGGAGCAGGGAAACGGCGACATCCAAGCGTGAATTCCCAGCCTGTGCCGGAGATGCAGAGGCAGATCCTCCTCCAGGAGATGCGGGAGCATCCCGAGGGCTCCGGGGCAGCCCGGAGGCAGCACCCGTGTCGTGCCGGGTGTCATTTAGCTGTCACCCCGATAAGAGCGACTTCCAGCAGCACCTCAGGCCTGTTGTTAAGCGTATCTGACACATCCCAGCTCCTTTCCCTTCAAATGCCTCCTCAGCCCGTTCAAATATAGAAGCTGCCTCTCATTAGCCACAGCCTCGTCACTCATTTCAGTGCCGCTCCGGTTGGAACCTCGCTGTTAATTTGACGAAGCCTCGGCCCATTGTGTGTGGCCAGAGAACACTTGGCAAACACGAGTTTCCCAAGCTCCCAGCACAAATTCCTCCAGCACCGACAGCGTGTGCTCGTGTATCATCCCATGGAAATGTGGAGAGGAGCGGATGAGGCTGGGCAAGGATTTAAAAGATGCAGCCAGCACGGTTTGTTCGAGATCTGAACAAAGCCAGGTACAAAAAGGGAGTTGTCTCCAATAGGATTTAAAATTGAATTCTGCTGTTTGAGAAAAGCATTGCCATTTCTATATAAAACCTGAATTGTTGCTTGTTTGGCTTTTCCAGGAGCCAGGTCCCTCCACATTCCCTCTACATTTGATTTCATTGAAAAGGCTTTTCCTGCCTTATGCTATTTATGGTGAACAAAACGACAAAAGTGATTCAGCAGCGAATCGATTTATAACACAAGTAAGCAAATTTCAGTTTGAAGATGTTCTGTGTGGTTGTTTGGGTTTTATTAAGAAGTTTCTTCAGTCCATGGGACAGAGAGCAATTCCTCTGTTAGTCAAAACAAGAGGGAAAGTGCCTTGCTCAGTCTGCAGGGTGAAGAAGGAGGTGCATTTTGGACCAAGAAAAGGAAAGACTTCATCCTGACTGATAATCTTTGAGTAATTCTAAACAGCCCTCGCATTTATAAATAGGATTTCATCCAACCATTCAGTCTTCCGGAAAAACTTTCTAATTTTCAAAAGGACTGTTCCAAGAACAGTTCTAAACCTGCTTGCCTCCGCAATGCCATTTGGATAATGAAAGACAAACAATCCGTCTGAAATTCAATTTCACATGAAAAATTGCTGAATGGGGTCCAACCCGACAAAAGACGTTTATAAACTTCCAAATTGCAAACATCCAAAAGCTCCTCTGCAACCACAGGTTAACAGCTCCTTTGGACTGTCATTACTCTTGCAAAAAGCGAACTGAATTTGGTGAAAAGACACATTTCCAGCATCACCCAGCCCTCAGCAAAGGCATTCGAGTGTCCTGCATAGCTCTGCCTTGCGCAATTTGACAAATGTTTCCATCCCCAGCGGTGCAGTCCTCCCAGACAGCCTCCACCTGGAGGGACACCACCGAGATTTTCTAGGCCACCAGAACAAACGCTGGAGCTGGGAGGTCTCCATAAATCAAGCCATCAAACTTTTCCTCTTTAACTACTCCTTTTGAAAGCACCGCGAGGAAGTCCTGAATCACAGAGCTGCGGTGCAGCTGATGTCATCCCTTTTTTTAAATTCACGTGTGTGAGGCTGAGCATGTGGAGGCTGCTCAGGAGAGACTGTTCTAGCACCAGGCAGAAGGGCTGATACAACTCCCAGCCTTCTGGAACAGAGCTCTCAGCGAGATCTCACGGCCCAGCAGGTACAGATATTTTTCCTTTGGGAATTTCCAGCCTGAGCGAGGTAACCTCTGCTGACCCAAGGATGTTTTCCTGGCTTTTTTGTACCCCCCCAGTTTTTTTGCACGTGCCTCCAGCTGAAAAGCCAACCCGCAGAATGAATTTTCTCCAAGGTCATGCATTCCTCACGACGCCTTTATTTGCCAGTTGGTGAAGTGTTTAAAAAAATGAAAACTTCCTTATTGTGAAAGGACCTAATGTCCCATTTAAATGTAATAGAGAACGAGAGGAGATTCTGCAACCAGAAATCTAATCACTGCTTCATAGCTGAACCACAAGCTTAGCAGCTTTCTTTTGTGCCCTGAAGGTCCCAGGCACCCTCTCTTCGCAAAGACAATATACGGCACATCCAAATGCAAATCTATTCCTCTCTTTATTTCTATATTCAGCTCCCTGGCTGATTACAGGGAGACGTGCATGTGTTCAATAGGTCCTCCTGCTTCTTTAAATAAGTTTAATAATACCCTTTTTATTTATGGGAGCCTGAAGTACAAAGGATGCAATGCAGGAGCTCTGCAAGAGCAGAAAAGAGAAGAAAAGCAAAGTAGCTGAAGATACAGCCTGGCAAGGGCTCAGTAATTCAACACTGTTGATTCTATAGAGACCAACTGCTTTTATTATGCACAGATTCTCCGAGGGGGGGAAAAGCCCCACAGTTACGAACTTGCAAAGGAAGAGAATCTGTACATCTCCTGTGTAAGTGCAGAACTGGCTCAAAAGGCAGTTTTAAAGCCAGGGCAGCCCACCGAACATTGCAGAGCTCACCGCAGTTTTCTTCCGGCGACTCGGAACAACCGAGGTCTCTCCCCATTAAAAAGTTGGGTTAAAAAAATATAACGGGAAGGGGGAATTAACCAGAAAGCCCCTCCAAGGACTCGGTCCGAGGGCTGGGAACCGCCGCTCCAGCTGCGGGATCAGCCCCGCTTCACCCCGCGGGCGCAGCCGTGCCCCGCGCTCCGCATCCCCGCCCGCCGCGATCGCCCAAAACGGGCACATTTTAAAAATTCCCGAAACGCCCGGCTTCTCCCGGGATTGCAGACACGCTCGGCTTCTCCCGGGGAGCCTCGGACCAGGGGGGCGGCACAGCTGCCGCCGCTCGCCCGCAGCATCCCCGGGGCAGGACGCGCCCCCCGCCCGCGGCCCCGCGGCCCCGCCGGTACCTGCCA